>CM065643.1:6529476-6541160 GCA_033220585.1 Dipteronia sinensis
TTGACACATACATTCCCCGGTTATCGGATCCAATAAACCTCTGACTTTCGAAGGGTAACTGCTCCCATCGACAGTTGTAAGATATTACTATTCTAACCCGATTCATTATGCTGTCAAATTAATCATCACAAACCATTATTATACATCCAGGACTACAAAATATTTTCACAGATGTCTGAATAAGATGTTAAGAAAAGGCTTAGGAAAATGTTTATACAAAAGGCTTGGATTACATTTACAAAGGCTTGGGTGATGATATTTAAAAGGCTTGGACATTGATGTAAAAGGCTCGGACACTACTTTAAAAGTCTCAGGACACTTCTTTAAAAGGCTCGGAGACTACTTTAAAAGTCTCAGACACTTTTTTTAAAGGCTATGTAAAAGGCTCAGACACAACTTCACAAAGGCTCGGACACTTATGTAAAAGGCTCGGACACAACTTCTCAAAGGCTCGGAAACTGTGGTAAAAAGCTCGAACACTTATGTTAAAGGTTCAGACATTACTTTAAAAGACTCGGACACTGCTTCATTGACAAACCTAACGGCTAAGTAAAAGGCTCAGACACAACTTCACAAAGGCTCGGACACTGATGTAAAAAGCTCAGACACTATTTTAAAAAGCTCGGACACTGCTTCATTGACAAACCTGGACACAACTTCACAAAGGCTCGAACAGTGTTTAGAAAGGCTCGGACTGAGCTTAGAAAGGCTCGGAGATTCAAAATTCACACAACCCGCTTCAGGTTTACAAAAGACTCGGAGAACAAATGAAAAAGAACGGATAAAGTGTTACAAGACTTAGAAACCCAAGTATAGAAAAGAAGTATTTAAGATATATATTACCTTGTTGTACTGAAGAACATCGACTTCTTTCTATGTTGAAGAAGAAAGGGTAGGGAACCTTGAACTTTTTGCTATAGGGGATTTCAATTTTCATACAAGTTTATTGCAGATAGAGAGAGAGAGAGATGAGTTACTGAGTTGAGTGTTGGAAAGTGTGTAGATAGAAGTACAAACAGAATAAAAAACTGATTATTTAAGGGCAATTTTGGTAGTTCATCATAATAGGTGCTTTTTAAACATAACTTATTAAAGCACTCATTTGGGTGCAGAATAAGTTTAAAAATGTGACATTTTGGACCAATTCCACCCTTTAATTTATTGACAATGTCATATAAGTACTTCAAAATAATTCAGGTAGAAAACATATTACCAACCTTCTTGAATTTTGAATAATACAAATAAGATTTAATTGATCTAAGACTTTTAATAAAATCTGACTAAATATGAGGTTTCTAATGAATTTCAAAATAGATTTTTAATTAATCTTAGACCACCTGTATTTAACCCAAAACATAAAGATCAATCAATACAGACAGAATTTGTAAAATGTAGCGACACAACTGTTTAGATTACATGTTGATGCTCATTTTTTTTTCATGAAATAAACACTTCCACAAGACTTAGCTGTTAAATACTCTGTTCTCCCAACAAAAATAAAAAGTCATATAGATGATCATCCAAAACATTTTACTTAATAATACAGGCCTAAACATTTTGAAGAGGTACGGAAAAAAAACCACTCTAAATGAACCGAATGGTACTTGTTGGAAGTCGAGGACATACTTCCATCAAATCATCTCTACTCAAAAGCATTTTATCTTTGAATGTTACGAATGTTGGGTATGGCTCGTATTCCTAGTGGTTACCAAACAGGATTCAACCAATGCGGGGGACTTTCTGGAGATGTGTGAAACGTTTGGAAGTAGGAGATCATGTTTAAGAGAGGTTTGAAGTCCGAAGTAGAACTGAAGAATCGGATTTCGGAAGGAATCACTGCCTGGACCGTGGTACGGACAGAACTGCACAGACAACGGTACGAATTGCGGCACATTCTAGTGAGATCACGGGTGTAGACCTCAGCATATGCAAAAGGCACCAACCGTAGTATTCTAAGCAGTGGACTCCAGAGATCT
Organism: Dipteronia sinensis; assembly: GCA_033220585.1. NCBI lineage: Eukaryota > Viridiplantae > Streptophyta > Magnoliopsida > Sapindales > Sapindaceae > Dipteronia > Dipteronia sinensis. Next base: position 6,531,453 of record CM065643.1, read on the forward strand.
TCCGCGGTGTAGGGTGCGGGTTGCAAACCGCGACCCAAATTGCGGTAATAACGAATTTTGCTCAAATTAGGAATGTTGTGTTGAAATAGGAAATGTTTTCTTCTGGAAGTTCTTGTGTTTATCGGAAAAGAAAAAAAAAAGTTTTTCTTCATGCGGAACATGAAAGTCTTATACTTGAAGGAAAATGATTTATCCTTACAAGAAGTCTTGTCATAAAAGGAAATAGTATTTATGTGAAACAAGTAATTCTTGTACGTATTGAAGTACGTTTTCCTTTTATCTTAAACTCCCTGTAACTCATATAAATAGACCATAATAGCTAGGTTATTGCGTGGTGGAGCGAAATAGCAAATACTAGAGAGATCTCAAAGAGGGCATTCGGTGTAATCGGGTTTGATGTATTTTAGAGAGAGAATCCTGAGAGTGTGGTTGTAACAATTTACTACATAGTGGAATTTTCTCTTGTCGTCCTGACGGCCGTGATGTTTTCCCTGTTCTTGGGTTTCCACATAAAATTCTTGTGTTGTGTGTGATTGGATTTAATTACTTTTCTTCATCTTATCTTTCTTTATTATTGTGTTTGTTTGTCGTCTATCTGGCAACGCTTCCGTATAGTGATTTGTTCGCTAACAAAGAAGTTCTCAATCTTGAAATCCTTCAAGTAATGCCGCTAACACTTGATATGATGAGAATGACAGCAGTTGACATCTCTATCATCTCTATTCAACATCTCCTCATATAGCAACTGTAAATCAAGCAAAACTGCTTAATATGAACAATTATCATCTGAATACTATGACAGTATAACCTTTCGGTGACCATCTACTTCTTGTTTCCCTCCTCGTCATAATTTATATAGGCAAACTATTAACTTAATAGCAATTGCACTAAAAAAAACATCAATGCTGATTTTCAGACACATTTAAGGAAAAATCATAGAAAGAAAAAAAACATTCATCAAAAAATGAAAATACCTGGATGAAGAAGTTGTCATTTTCATTGCATACCTCCATAGACAAAGTCCCTGGATAACAAATCCAAAATATACCATCCAAGAAAGATGCTAAACTTGATGGTGGTTCAATTTTATGCAAACACAAATTTCCAACTTCACAAGGGACCAAAGTTGTACTCTTTCTGAATTCCTCTACATTGAATGACATCTTTTCGGAGAGAGCTAGAAAAAACACTGACGGAAACAGAGTTGGCCCCGAAGTTTCTATGGAAAGGAATATATCCTCCCAAGATTGAAATTTTCTTATGGCAGCTGTGGAAAGGAAAAATTTTTGTGAAAGAAGTTTTGAATAGATATGGAATGGGGAATCTCCCAGACCTGGAGTGTCCTTTATGCCATAAGGAAATTGAATCAATCGATCATCTATTCACTCAATGCTCTTGGTCGATGGTTTTATGGCAAACTTGCATGTCTTGGTGGGATGTCAGTTATTGTATGAGTCCTTCAACGACTGAGTGGCTGGAAGGCTGGTATGGTTTGTGTCCTGCTAACAATCAGAAGAGGGTGTGGTGCTCGATGTTCTGCGCAATTGTTTGGACGATATGGGAGGCGAGAAACCAAGTAGTTTTTGAAGGAAAAGAGAAAGATGTGCAGCAGGCATCCGACCTGGTGAAAATCAGAATCGTGTGGTGGTTTAAATACCTTGGGAAAGGCTCACCGGAAAATGTGGATTCCTTGTTGCGTAATGTCAAAGAGCTATGCGTGGACCAGAAAAAGATGAAGAAGATTGAAATAGCGGATTGGAACCCCCCCCGAAACGGGCACCTGAAATTTAATGTTGATGGTTCTTCGAAAGGAAAGCCAGAGCCGTCCGGGATTGGAGGAGTTTTAAGAGATTCTAATGGTAAGGTGTTATATCTTTTTTCTTACTATATGGGGATCCTTGATTCGAATGTGGCAGAGTTAATGGCCATCAAACGAGCGGTTGAGATGTGTTACTCAAATCCGGAGCTCCAAAACAATAATATAACGGTGGTGAGTGATTCGAAGGTGGGAGTCTCTTGGGTTAATGATGGAGATTTTGGGAACCTAGCTCACATTCAGTCGGTCTATGACATTCGAGGCATGTTGAAAGCAGCTGGTGGCATGAAGGTTTCCTTCGATTACAGAATTTACAACTCTTTTGCGGACAGCTTGGCGAAGATGGGTTCGAGCAGGGCAGGGGACTTTGCGGAGTGGGGGGACATTTGACCTAGGCGGGCTGTCTTGGTCTCTTCTCTTCTTGTTACTGCTGGGGTGTCGTTTTTCTTTGTTTTCTGGCACTTTGTGTTGTTTCTTTGGTTGTTGTTCTGGTTTGCTTAGTGTGGGCGGTGGTTTTGCTTTTTTGGTTGCCTTGGGATTGGTCTTTGGCTCTGTTTCAGGGCTGTTGTTGTTCTGCTCTTGTTTGCTAGGCTCTTGAGCCTCCTTATTTTGCCATATTCAAAAAAAAATAATCTTGAGTTTGAAAGCTTTAGATATATAAATGCATAGAAAACTTAAGCTTGCAAAACTGACGCAGGGAACCATCAATAAGTTCCATGAAATTATATATGCACCTACGAAATATTGTTTCCTACCTTTTGCTAAATAATGAAGGAATAAAACTTGCTATATATAAATGTCGCCTTCTAAAATACGGATAAGATTCAAGAAAATCGAAGATGGGGAATGATGTCCTTAAATAATTCCACTTTTTTGACAAGATACTAGTTCGAGGAACCTCTTTTGAGAGAAGTACTACGACATAATGTGATGAATGATAAAATTAGGCAACATTGAAATTCTTTATCTGGGATGAACTATGTCAGTGTCACCCATATACTTCAATTAACATTGGTAATATGAATAAGAAAGCCATAATAAATGGGTAATATGAATAAGAAATCAAGAACCATACAAGATAATATTGGTAATATTAAAATAGGTACATGTTACTAATAGGCAAGAACGAAGAGTACAACAAATTTCCTGAGAGTTGACAAGAATATAAAATGTGGTTAGTGATTGTCAGTAGACTAATTACATACTGAATTCCAACCATGTTGAAATTAAGTAGCTTGTGGAAGTTCTGGACAGTAACATCCATAATTTCATCTGTATCTTAAAAGTTGTTTATCTCAAAATGTGAAGAAACTATGATCGTGAACATCGTTTAATTAATGTCGCTAACATTTTATATGATGAGAATTGCAACAGTTAGCATATTGCCATGTTAATTGTTTCAATAGTACAGAAAGAATTTGTGAGTTGAACAAGAGGATAAATATATCCCAACCCGAGTCAAACTTGTGACATACCCATACAGGTCACGGGTCGACTTGAGGTGTATATGGGCGAGCACTGAGTCAATTCGTGATGTGCTCGACACGTCATGAGTACATGATGTACTCTAGTCAGGTCCAGGGTTGCCTCGAAACTTCTTAAAACAAAGGATTTCAGAGGTTATATCAATATATTCTAGCCAGGAATCATCTCGTGCATTATCAAGTACTTCTCTGTATGTAAAAAGGGTGAGGTGAGCGGCAGCATACGCAGCGATTTTCTTTCAATTTAGTGAGTATCATTTAATCTGTTGTAAGTTTACAATTTTTTAAGGTCAAACTAAACTAGGTTCAGTCTACCCGGTTTCGTTCGATGGGGCATGTGAGTGAACCTGATTTGGGCAAAGCTCAAGCTCAAGGTTTGTCAAGAATCCAGCTAAGAATGATTGTGGTCTAGCCAAAGTTGTTGAGCAACAAGATTCTGCTATAGTGTGTGACAACACATTGCTAGCTACAATGGTACAACAATCCCAAATAAGATTCAAGGATCATCTAAAGTGAAGAAATAAAAGCAGATGCTAGTAGATAAGGAAATAATTAACCTTATCTGACAGTATTTGTAACGAATTTAGCTTAGGTGGCATTGTTATTGGCTCACATTTCTAGGAAAGTTAGTTAATTTTCTATGTGAAGTTTCTGGACTTTCATTGCATTCTATATTGCTTTCTTGTCGTTTGTTCTCAAGTCAAATAATGAAAAACAAATTTGCATAATTTCATAGTTGTTCTTTCAAGCATGAAAATTAATTCAGGCATTTTCTTAAGGGTAGTGTTAACAAAGAAACATTTAGTGTCTTGTTTCTACTTTGATGTGAAAATTTTTCTAGGTGTTAACATGTGCCTTAGCTTGTAAGGTGTTAATTAAAGTATCAAACACTTTGTTTACGTTAAGCTTTACAATGCAAATCCCAAGAACCTACTCACTAAGATACAAAATTCTGTTCGAATTAATCCTTCAATTGAGCATTCTCCAACCTCAGCTGTTCAATCTCAAAGTTGATCCCACCACCACCACCACTAGTCATCTCCTCCAGGCTACCACAAGTAGTGCACAACAGATTCCTCATAGCCTCCTTCAGCATTTTATTCTCTGCTCTAATCTTGTCGTGCTCATGATGTTCCGAATGAGTCTGGTTCAACAAAAACATCATTCTTATTAATTCATCATTAACAAAAAAAAAAAAAACCCATATAGAAATTCATATAACAAAACATTTTTTGAATCAATTTACCTTCATTTGGGTCCTTCTGTTATGGAACCCAAACTTTATTTGTCTACTCTCCATGCCAAGCTGCGCACCGAGGTCGTTCCTTTGTTTGTCATCGGGATGAGGAAACTCCTTGCAGAAACTACAAAAAAAACACACAAACTTAGTATGCAAATAAACCACACAATATTGTAAAAAAAAAAAAAAGAAGTGCAAATGATGGCATACAAAGGATAAAGAGAAGGAAAACTGAACAATGACACCACTTGTCATGGTGTAACTGTTGACCAGACCTCCAAAACTCATTTACAGTGGAATATACATAAATTAGATCAACTTCTTCTTCTTCTCTGGCTCTGTGAAGTGATCTCACCATCACTTTCACTTAAAATTAAAAATAGATCATATTTGGAGCCTCAAGGACAAGGTTAGAACCCTGGTTTGAGCTTGATCAATAATATTTGTGGACGACTCTAGGAAGATCATCCTTAGCATTTTCCATCGTCGAAATCCGGAGGAACATCAACTTCATCCTTAGCATTTGACATCTTCCCTTACGAGTTTTTCAATTGGTCCTTAAAAGTCATTCTGATAGAAAAAGCTCAGGGATTTCTTTGCGAATGTGATCATTAGGGATATAATAACAATAACAAAGTTCAATGATAACATAACCAGTAAATCTAATTCTCTCTCCCTGGTATTATTTTTTCAAAAAATTCATCAATTACTCCAATGAATGCAAAAACACACCCATATCAACCTTGAAAATGTATAAATCGTAGCTTCAAAAGTAAAAAACACAGTCACATATTTACTAACATCCATACACATTTTATATAAATTAAAGGACAAAAACGATAAAACAGAAAACCCACAAACCACATACCTCCCGGTTGCATCGCCCTTGGTCACAGTTGGCTTCAAGAACACCAGCCCCAGATTCTCCATCCCACCATATGGAAAACTCGGGGGCAAAACCAACACATCTGGTAGGTTGCTGATCTGATCATGGTAGGTTATTTCACTCAATGAAATATTTTTTGAGAATGATTGTTCTCAACAACTCTTAACAATAGAATACCATATGGTTTCATAATAGATATGAAAGTCCATGGAACCACAAAGAAAACCATCAGATAGCACCCTCAATTCATGGTAGACTTTCAAATAAAATAAACTTTGTACTCTGAAAAATCTTTGGGAAATTTTCAATTCAAATTTACAGTGAAGATATTCTAGCCGGCCTAAATTGTTGCACTTTGAAAGCCAACTAAATAGTGATGTTACATAAGCCTCAGAGATTTTTTTGTCACGTGTTTTTTGTTTTTGTGTACTAAATTTGAATCCAGGCTATAATCTTCTTTTCTCTTTTGTGATTGATGAAAATTTAACACTCTGTTTGTGTAATTTCTTTTTCAGTTGAAAAGTACTTCTCTAAAAAGTGCTTTTTTTATTCTTCTCAAAATAAAATAAACAAATGTTTTGGCTATAAATGGTTATATTAGTATTAATATTCTTATAATATTAATTTAGGTCACATGTGCAGTTTATAGATTCAACGAGAACTCCCGTGTATGTTTCTCTTTGTTATTATTATTTTTTGATATTTTTAAAAATCCGTTATCGGTTTATAGATTCAATGAGAACTCCCGCGTATTTTTTTCTTTGTTATTATTGTTTTTTTTTTGATATTCTTAAAAATCCGTTATCGATTGTTAACATTTCGTCTTAACCTAGTTGATTTAGCAATTTAGGTAATGTGTATGGTTTCTTATTTTGAAATAGTGAGAACTTAGTGTGTGTTTGATATGGCTTTTGTAAGGATCAAAAACGCTTTTGATAGCTAAAAGCTATTTTAAAGTTTTTTTTAGTTGTTTGACAAAATTCAAAACAGTTTTTTTAATATATGAATTATCTCAATTACCCTTTATAAAAGTCATTTTATGTCTATTTGGAGAAGCCTAAAATTTGGGCTTTTTCAAAAAGCTTTTTTGAGCTTTTTAAAAACATATGAATTGTCTCAACTACCCTTTATAAATTTTAAATATTTCACCATACAATTCTTTCATTAAATATATTGTCATCACCCTTTTTGTAATTTACACAACCAAAAGCTATTTTTAAAAATATATTGTCAATACACCTTTTTTGTAATTTACACAATCATAAGCCTTTTTGTTAGAAGCTCTACTTATTAGAAGCTCTACTATAAAAAGATCTACTCTAGAAGCTCTACTTGAAAAGCCATACCAAACACACACTTAAGCTATAATCTTCTTTTCACTTCTTTGATTCGGTGAAAAATTAACACTCGGTTGTGTATTGTATTTTTCTTTCAAAATTTGAGGCACATTTATTCTGCTGTAAATATAGAGGATCTATACTTGTTAGCTTGGATTTAATTATTTAATTATTTACTTATTTTACCGTGTTTTATTTGGTATATGACAGATTTCAAGTCTATTTTAAGTAAAATAATTTGAAATTTGAACCATTAAAATTTATCAATATTTGATTATTTTCCATATGGTATAAAATTTATGATTTGTATTCAATATTTTTTTTTACAATAATACTACTTTAATTTGCCCAAATTTGGTGTCCAAATCTGGTGCCCAAATGATGTGGCAACAATATAATCCATTAATTTAAATTGTATTAGATTTGCATGATTTAAATGATTAGATTAGACTATTGTCATATCATTTGAGCACCAGATTTAAACACAAAATTTGGGCAAAGTAGCAATACTTTTTTAAAAAAAAAACTAGCGTAGATTATGGTTTTTGACTTTTTTCAATCTCAAGACAAATTTTTTTGGTTGAAAAATTGAAGTACATAAATTCGGGGTTTTATTGGGGAGTAGTAGGTCTTGAACCCACAACCTCATGATGAATACGTGAGAGTTATACAATTGAACCAACATCATCTTGTCTCAAGACAAGGTATTAGAAATATATAATATTCTAGTGTTGATTTTTAGACCGAATAATCACGTCTACTCTAATGAGATCTCCGACAAAAAAATTTAGGTCAAGGAAACTATATATACGGGTTTTGTTTTTGTGTTGGGCTATTTTTTATTGTTGGGCTATTTAATTTTTTAAATTAATTAGTTTGAATTTGAAGGAAACACTTTTGTAACTCTAAAGTTTGTGACTTCCAATAAAGTTTTACTCTCTTCCAAGTTTCTTTAAGTGTCACATTTATATAATTCAATCAAGTTTTACTCCAAATTTTGGAACGTTAAAAGATTTTAGAGGTTCGATCAATCCTAACCCTGAGTCAACTCGTAACGTGCCCAGGCACGTCACGAGTCAACTCAGGATGTGCCTAGTCATGTCCTAAGTTAACTGGAAGTTTCTTCAATCAAAGGATTTCAGAGGATAAATCTATCCCAGCCTGAGTAAAACTTGTGTAATGCCCATGCAAGTCACGGGTGGACTTGAGGCTTATATGGGCGAGCACTGAGTCAATTTGTGATGTGCCCGACACTTCACGAATAACTCAGGATGTGCCCTAGTCACGTTCAGGGTTTCCTTGAAGCTTCTTAAACATAGGATTTCAGAGGTAATAAGATATCCTAGCCATGAACCATCTCGTGCATTATCAAATACTTCTCTAAACGAAAAAATGGTGAGTGAACAACAGTATACGCAACGATTTTCATTCAATTTTGTGAGTAACATTCTGATACCCCGTTTTTTGTGTCGTTACCAAATTACGATTATCAAAAGATATTTATATTAGTTCCTTTGCAATGTGCTTAAAAGTTTGAAAAACAAGTAAAACGGCAAGCGAAGGTATCGTCCACAGGGAGGAGTTATCCGTCGATCATCTCATGTTCTAGTGTTTGTTGAAACCATGTAAATAGAATGCGGATGGGAGAGAGTGGTGTGTGTGAGGTGTAATCATATTGCGCTGTGTGTGTGTGCGCGGCGCGCGCGCGAAAAGAATGTAAATAAAAAGAATGCAAATAAAAAGAATGCAAATGAGTGTTTTAAAGTGACAAATGAAAGGGTAATTTGGAGAGATACATGATAATGGTCACACAAGGTTCCATAAGATCACCATACACAAGTGCACATAAGTTGATTGTTAGGCATTAAATGCATCCAATTTAAGTTAAGGGCTTGTTCCTCTCAATAAGGGATTAAGACACAAATCACTCGCTAAAGGTCATGGATAGAGTAATTGTGCCTCTAGTCCCACCATTAAGCACATGAAACATATAGCCAAAACCTACTCTAGCAAAGGTCATGCATAGAAAAAGTTTCACCCATTCTTTTAGAGCTAAGTGATTAAGGTTATACCCGGATTGGTCCTCATAGGCACAACTGAAACCCATATACACTCAAATTGATCCTAACATGGCATTTCGATCTTCCAAAGACGTATAAACAATCATGGGATATTTGATAGTCTACTCCTAAATTATATTAATCTACTCCTAATCCCAATCATGAATACACATCAATTTCCAATCATCCATAAACATGAAATTCACAACAAGAGATTATTCAATAACAACAAGAATGAATCAAAACTCAAATAAATATAAAAACAAACATAACATTATTGAGCACAAATTAGTTTACAAATATTCCCAAGTGAGGGTTATACATCTAGAAAACAAGAAAAACAAAGAGATGAGTAAATAAGAATACAACCCTCGACGATGGTTTCTCCAAGTGCTCCTTCCTTACTTGGCTCGATATTGGTCATAGACTATTCCTTTCTCATTGAAATATACTCTCAAATGTGGTGGAGGATGTGTAGAAGGCGGAGAGACATCTATGGAGGAAAACCTCCATGGATGCTCTTGGAAGCTCATCTCTCTTTTGGATGAGGAAAATGAAAAAGTTATTGCTATGTTCTTTGTCTGAAGAGAAGAGAAGAAATGATGTATTTATAGCCAGGGAAAGTTTGGAACGAATTGGGGTGCGAAAGGACACATTTGTTCTAAGGCTGTCTGGGATCAAGTGTGCAATGGTCTGGGTCGACTGCGGAACAACCGCGACAAAAATTTCACGTTTTGGGAGCCGCTGTCGCTGGCGGTCAAGATTTTTGACTCAAGCATCGTTACAAAAAATGCGCATATCTCTCTCTAGAAAACCCGAAATTGAGATTCGTTAAAAAACGCTGGAAATTAGAGTTCTGGGGCTTTCTAAATAATGAAGAGCTTA
>CM065643.1:6549119-6654476 GCA_033220585.1 Dipteronia sinensis
ATCCGAAAAGTGTGCCGAAAACTAGACTTCTGGGGTTTTCCATCCATAGGTAGTAGGACACACAATTCAATTGGGGCTGAGAGATATGGCCCCCGTAATCTGGCTGTTCTGCACTGGCCGAATCAGCCTTTCCCGGAATGATGTGCGGCATAGACCGCGGTTGAGGTTGATGCCTGGGAAGCGGTATGGACCGTGGAAAAGAACAAAAAGCCTACTAAAATGTACCGCTGGACGTGCTGCGGTGGAGTTCGTGCATGAAGAGCGACCTACACAGCGGTGGATGACAGCTTTGCTCTTTTTCTTCACATTTAAGCTATTTTCCTTGAAAATACCTTCAAACACTTCATCTAAGGAATGTGACCTACACATGCTCAACAAACACATAAAATACCTAATTTCACCCAAAAACAAAGCACAAATAATAGGAAATGGGGACCTAAAATATGTATAGAAATAGACCGATCAGTGGTCGACAGGTGTAAGCTCTTATATGCAAAAAGCGTGTAATTAGGTGATCATGTAAATGTGCAAGCATGGGTTCAGAATGTAAAACTGCCAATTTTGCACTTAGAACCAAATTGTCATATGTAAATGTGTAAATGCAAAAGCAAAAGAAAATGAAAAAAAAATGGAAAAGAAAGAAAAAGGCAAAGAAAAGGATTAAAAAAAAGAGAAAGAAAAGATCCTTGAAATGTAATGGTTAAGTACTCAACAAAATAGAGTACAATTGTGTAGCACAAATGTGTGAAAGTAAATGCCTAGATGCTAGTGTGTAAATTGACGTCTAGTAGAGCTTGGTATGGGGTGCCACAAGCCAAACACAAACCAACCCTTTAATTGCCAACCCTGTAATTGCCAATCATGTGGGGTGTGTGTGTAAGGTGGTTGAAAGGTGTAAGCTCTTATATGAAAAAGTGTGTAATTAGGCGATCATGTAAATGTTCAAGCATGGGCTCAGAATGTAAAAGTGTCAATTTTGCACATAGAGCTAAATTGTCATATGTAAATGTGCAAATGCAAAAGCAAAAGAAAAAGAAAAAAATATGGAAAAGAAAGAAAAAGGCAAAGAAAAAGAAATAAAAGAGCCTTGAAATGTAACGGTTAAGTACTCAACAAAATATAGTACAATTGTGTAGCACAAATGTGTGAAAGTAATTGCCTAGATGCTAGTATGTAAATTGACATTTAGTAGAGCTTGGTGTGGGGTGTGTGTGTGTATGTTCAAGCATGATTGGTGATTTTTGAACTCTAAATTTTCCTATTTCTTTTGTTCATCACATTTCACCCCATGGCCTCATTACAACCAAAGGGAAAATCCTTTTTAATCCATGATGAGTCTTGATTGGGAATGTTTGTTGAAGCATGATCTTCCACATTCATGGCATAGTGAATCCTTTCTAGGCTAGTTCACAGACATTAGTGATCTTTCAATTTACATGTATGAAATGCACTAGACTCTATGCACAAATTTCATCTTTGCATACATTGTTTGAGAGTGAACTTAGGACTCTGAGCGGAAAAAAAAAAGATTCCACGAGAGGCTATAGTCGAAGCGGATTATGCTGTAGGTGTGAGAGTGAGCAGTTCTTGATACAAGAGCACTCTTAAGTGTGGGATTCGTGTTCGTGCCAGTTTCCCTTTAGTGCCTTCAAGTTGCTTTAGAACATATTGCATATGTCTACTTCTCTCTATCACACATCCTTGCATCTCATCACCGGCTGGAAATGTGGTTATTTGATTTATTTGTTTTGAGTCTAGGAACTTTTAGATCAAGTCTTTGTTTTTTGTTGTTATGTCTTTGTTTGTTGTTTTTAGTTTGCTCGAGGACGAGCAAAGGTTTGGTTTTGGGGTATTTGATCGCGCCAAAATTGTTATATATTTTGGCCCTCATTCTTTATCCTTTGTCTCATTTTTCATGTGTTTTGTGTGTCTTATGGATCGTTTATTGCAATTGCAGGCATTTGCTGCAAATCGGGCGATGAAATCGGAAATCGGAAATCGGGATTTTCGTGTGGAAAAGGGGCAAATTTGTGCAAAAAGGAAGAAATTGAAGGCCTAAGTGTGCAGGTACTGCACGAGTACCTTACCTGCGCACTACCCGCGCACCGGAGAATGGGATTCTAAGAAATCCTCAGTATTGAGGTACTGTGTGGGTACGTACCGGCACACTACCCGCACAGTTGCCCAAACCAGGAAGCAGACAACCGGGTAAAGCCTAGTGTGTGGGTACTGTACGGGTACCTACCCGTACAAATGCAAAAAAATGAAGCTTAAAGACCAATGTGCGGGTACCTTACTCACGCACTGCCCGCACACTACATGCATCAAGTGCAGCAACATCAGCATTTTCAGACCTATTTCGGACACCTATATATTGATCCATTTCTGATATTTGAAAAAAGTCCAGCAGATCAATTTACATCACTTTCTCTCTCTAGATCTAGGAATGATATTCTCCCACAAATCCATTCCCATCCTTTCATTTTCACCCCACTTTCATTTCCAACCTAACCCCATAGCAAAGAGCTTGATTTGCTGCATTTTGAAGGAGAAGAGGAGCTTGAAGACAAAGAGATTCCAGCATCCCAGTGGGTCTCTTCTTATCTTTCAACTCTTTTATTCTCTTTTGTGTAATTTTTATGGATAGTTAAACCCCCTTCTAGGTTATTGGACACACGTTTGTAGTATTTTCACCCCTTGTGGGAGTTGATGTAATTTGTCATAGATTGTGGGCTCTCCACCTTTTTACCTATAATTTGATTATTATTTCCATTCATTATGCTTAATGAATTTGATGTCTCTATGGATTAAGTAGGCATCCCAACTCTTGGTTTATAGATTGATGTTAAATTTCTTGATTGTTTTAAATAATTGGTTTAAACATCTCCTTAGATTAGGTGGGCATCCCAACTCTCAATCTAAGTTGAGATACACACTTTTGGTGACAAACTAGCTATCTTGATTGGGAAAGATGTGCTGTGAGCATCCCAATCCAATTCATTCCAACTACTCTAAATCTATCTAGACTTAATTGGAAACCCTTTCTACACCCAATTGACCATCCCAATCAGTGGTGTGTAGAAGGAGTTAAGTGATCCTAGAATCACATTTAAAGATAGATTTGCCATAATAAATCAAATTGGTTCCTAATTGATAAGTGGAAGGCCCTCCGTTTGTGTAAGATTGCATTAACTCCTACATCATCCTATCATATCTTATCTAACATTTTCCATTATTATAGTTGTAGTTGCATGATAGTCTAGCATAATATTAGTTTGCATCGTAGTTGTTAAATTTCATTCAAGCTTTACATGTTATCTCTTTTGCTAGTTTAGTACTAAAGTACAATTTAATCATAACAAATTGATCGATCCTTGTGGACGATATCCTTACTTGTCACCATACTTGTTCTTTACAAAGATTTTGAGGCATTTGAGATTTTTATAAATATTGTTGACGGGTCTTTTCTAAAGATAAAAACTGACCTCGTCATTTGTTGACGGATACAGGGTGATTTCCAGGTGGGATTGGTGGTCGTTCAAGGCGGTTTATCGGCTGATGTGTTTTGTGGTGGTGGTGATGGTGGTGATGATGTGTTCTGGGCATGGCTTGGTGGTAGGGGATTGGTTTCTACGTTTTGTTTTTGTATTAGGGTTTTGGTTAAGCATGGTGGCGATAGTGATGGCAGTGGTTATGAATGATGATTGCAATGGTGATGGTGGTCTGTTGAAATTGATTTGAGGATTTTAATTTGATTTTGATTTTGCCTGTTGGGTTAATTTTGATTTTGATTTTGGTGGTCGAATGGTGATGGTTGTGGAATTGATGATGGGTGGTTCATGGTTGGATCTAGATTTGGGGGTTTCATGGTGGCTAATGGTTGAAATTTTGTTATGTTTGATGAAGATGAACTGATGAGATGAATTAATGATGGGTGGTTCATGGTTGGAACTGTTGAAATATTTTTTTTAAATTTAATTTTCTGTTTTTTTTTATTAGGTGGAGATTGGACCTCTACCATCCATTTGAATACGATGGACGGTGGAGATCCAATCTCCAGATTTAAATTTAATTTTTTTAAAACATAATTCCAATTTTACTCTTACACGTACAAGGCACGTGATGAGAAACCAAACGGAATCAGGGTTCTGTCCTCATTTCGTCACTGATTGCCAATTTCCATGAGTTAGGGGGTTTAACGCTAAAAAAAAAGTTCATGGGTAAAATGCAAACTCCGTATAGTTCGGGGGGACTGGTGCTAATAACCCAAAAAAATATACAAACAATTAAAACCCTTAAAAATCTGCAAGAATTGGAATTATACAAAAAACAATGGATGTACATCATACAAAACAAAAATATAATACTAATAATTCAAAAAATTCAAAAAATGCAAATATATATATAAGCAACTAAATAATTATAACGCTGATAAGTCTTTGTAGCCATGATTTTTGTTTGCTTATAACTTTTTTCCTTATGTATTTTTTTGAATTATTAGTATTATATGTTTAAATCAACAGAAATATGGAAACTTGATTTGTTTAATTACAGTGTAATACTTGTATTTCCAAATGGGATTATTGCGTGCATAAATATAAACAAATTCATCACCAGGTGGTCTGGTCTGGGCAATAACACCCGCATTATTTAGCTTCAACAATCCCATGGCTCTTTTTTTTCCAGGTAATTAATTAAGTCGGTTATTTTACTACAACTTCTCAGTGTTGGGAATTTGAACCAATGAACGCGAAAGTGACATGTCTAATATTCGCTCTGAACTAATAGCAATTAACGTCTATAGCAGAAAAAATAGATGAGAGAAAAAATAAATCAATCACAACACAAGATATACGTGGAAAACTCAAATTGAGTAAAAAATCACGGGCCGTCAGGAAGACAGATAAAGTTTCACTATATGATAAATTGTTACAACCATATACTTCAGGATTCTCTCTCTAACCTCAACCCCAAACCACAGAGCATTACCAAGTCCCCAAGCTCACAACCGAACTTTACATCATGAGTCTCAGCTCACAACGCTCACAAGATCCCCCCCCCCCCCCCCCCCCCCAAATATCCCCTAGGTCTCCCATGAATATCACTAACGGATCTCTAACTTGATCCACTGATATTCCCCGAATCCCTCACCGAATATTCCCTGGGGTCTCCTCCGGATCTCACCACTCTCTGATGTTACAGGTGTTCTTTTTGCTCCACACAAATAACCTAGTTACAAGGTTCTATTTATACTAGTTACAAGGAGTTTAAACCTACAAGGAAATCCATCTCCTATACATAAAAGACTTACTTATTTCACATAAATACTATCCTTTTATTAGTCTTCTTGCAAAGAGAAATCATTTTCCTTCAAGCACAAGAATTTTTAGAAACAAACTACTTCTTTTTCCACTGAAGATTACCCGTTCCACTCATGTTTATGATTGACTACGATTCGAGTCACGGTTGCGCACCCACTTCGTAACCATTACAAGTCACCTGAAATTACATCGTTCAAAAAAACAGCGATCCATATGTTGAAACGAACCCGAAACCAGTTGTCACCACTGTTGTCAAACCCACAGCGCTATCCACAACAAATATCTCTAAAGTTGAACCGTTGTCCTCGTCGTTGTGGAATTGCACAACGCAAATCCCTGGAAGAGGACAGATATCCTTACTGTTGTGCACTGCACATCGCTCCCTAGACCGCTATCAAATGCACAACACCCTTCAGCCATTTTAGTTCTTTAAAGTCTTCACACCTCCCTTAAACACCATCTCCAACATCCAAACATTTCTCACGTCTCCAGGAAATAGCACATCAGTTGAGTCTCGTTTGGTTCACATTGGGTTCACTTGAGAATATAAGCCAAAACCTAACAATTCTCTCATTTGGCTTGAATTCTTAAGACCTTTGTCCACATCCACGACTCTCCATACCGAGAATCAACATGCCCCACCACAAGGTATAACCACTTAGGAACAAATCCATCCTAATATTTCTTCTTATTCCAGCATCATGTCGAAAATAACCTAGTGAATTTATGGTGCAACTCCTCACAGTTAGATTTCCAGGGAGTTCGTCAGCCATGGAAATCCTTGTCCACCCACACACCTTGCATCACCTTTTGACCGATGCCCATGTGTAAACCTATGGACCACGAGCAGCAACATATCCTCTTCCATGGCCAGTGGAGAAACCTACCAAAAAATGATAAACGTGTCCTTGCATCACCAAATCCGGTGAAAGCCTTGCTAGTTAGTACAGGGAGTGATTTGCCAGATTAGCCCCAAACCACACCAGAGACTTTGAGCTTTCAAGAGTTTTTAAAAAAAATGCCTTGTGTAACCCAGATCGGATCTCTATGACTCGTACCATCACAAGCCAAATTTTTCCTCCATCGAATTCTTCCTTTCATCAAACCCCATTGAGTTTGAAACTGCCTTCAAGACGTATCTCCTTTGATAAACCCATACTAGGCAACCATGAATCATCATCTCAATACCACCAAGTCCTTCATACGATATCTCGTAAAGATTTGAAACCGCCATCGCCAAACCATGGGGTTCAAATACCAGTTGTTGGGAATTTGAGCCAATGAACGCAAAAGTGACATGCCTAATATTCACTCATAACTCAGAAAAAAATAGATGAGAGAAAACATAAATCAATATCAACACAAGATATATGTGGAAAACCTAAATCAGGTAAAAAAAACCACATGTCGTCAGGACAACAGATAAAATTCTACTATATGATAAATTGTTACAATCACATACTTCAAGATTCTCTCTCTTACCTCAAACTCAAACCACAGAGCCTTACAAAGTCCACAAGCTCACAACCGAGTTTTACATCATGACTCTCAGCTCACAATGCTCACAAGATCATCACCAAGAACACCCCCCCCCCCCCCCCCCCCCCCCCCCCCCCTCGGATCTCACCACTCTTTGATGTTACATATGTTCTTTTTGCTCCACACAAATAACCTAGTTACAAGGAGTTTAAACTTACAATGAAACTCATTTCTTATACCTAAAAGACTTACTTTTTTCACATAAATACTATTTCCTTTTATGACAAGTCTTATTGTAAAGAGAAATCATTTTCCTTCAAGCACAAGAACTTCTAGAAGCAACCTACTTTCTTTTCCACTAAAGATTTCCCGTTCCACACATGTTTATGATTGACTATGATTCGGGTCACGGTTGCGCACCCGTTTCCTAAACAGTTACAAGTCACCTGAAATTACATAGTTCAGAAAACTGCTATCCATATGCTAAAACGAACTTGAAACTGATGTCACCACCACTGTCAAACCCACAGCATCATCCACAGCGATTATCTCTAAAGTTAAACCACCATCCTCGCCGATGTGCAATTGCACAGCGCAAGGCACAACGTAAATCCCTAGAAAATGACCGTTGTCTTTGCCACTGTGCATTGCACAACGCAAGGCACAACGCTACTGTCTCTAAGGCACAGCGCCATTCACCCTTTCAGTTCTTCAAGATCTTCCCGCCTCCCTGGCTCCCTCAAACACCATCTCCAACTTCCAAACGTTTCCCACATCTCTAGGAAATAGCATATCAGTTGAGTCTCGTTTGGTTCACATTGGGTTCACTTAAGAATACGAGCCAAAACTTAACACTCAGCTGTTATAGTTTATGCTTCTATGAGCATTTTGGTTATAAGTAGAAATCTAATTATATGAGCTTTGATTTTCTATTTATTTTTGAATCAGAAGAAAGTACTATTTGATCTTCAATTTTTTTTCTATAAAAGAGGGCAATGCTGCTTTATAGCTCCATTTTATTGGAATATTATATATATATATATATATATATATATATAATGGCTTAGTTATTGGAATTATAGCTCCATTTTATTTATTTGGCATTGAAATGGTTTTTATATTCTTAACATATTTGAAAATTGTTATTTCCTTTTCAATTTGTTATAATTCAGAAAGACAATTTTATCCCTAATAAATATTAAATTTAAAATAAAAGATACACATCAAATAACATGATTAAGGATAAAAATGTCTTTTTCATTACTAAATTAGGGGTTGTTTTGAACTATGACATTTAATTTACCATTCCACTTTGAGTGGTGCTATTGTCACACCCCCTACCGGTCTATTTATGACCCACTTTTTAAAATTTTGTTTTAATTAAATAATATTGAATGTTTTTATTAATCTTTTGGATTAATTTTCAAAACTACCATTTTTACTTATTTTTAAAACTTAAAACACTCCATCTTTGATATCTCTTTCTCTGATATCTGTATATGTCTCCCTTTCATCTCCATTGAAAGATTTATTTTTTCTTCTTTTTTCTTTTTTTTCTTTTTTGAGTTTTTTCTTCTTCTTCTTATTTGATGGTGGAAAAGAAAAAAGAAAAAGAACAAGGTTGCTTCAACACAACGACAGCTTGATATCATTGTAAAGAAAAAGTAAACTTCAAACTTACTTCTAATGAATGAATTGTTTCCAGATGCTTGATATCATTCTCAGAAAATTCTTGTAGATGCTTGATATTATTGTCAGACAATTCTTGAAGATGCTTCAAACATTCTTTTAGATGTTTGATATCGTTTTCAGACAATTCTTCCATATGCTTAATATCGTTCTCCATAATATTTTGTATGTGTATAAGAAGTAAATTTTAGGGTTTAAGAATAAAGAAAAAAATTTCAAGAAACGAATTAAAATAATGTGGGTTTTTTTTTTTTTTGAAAAGGAAGAGTAATCCTATACAACCCAAATAATGTAGCAAGTGAGTTGTCATCACCACATACAACATGGGATGATGTAGTTAATGAAAAAATCTATTGCCACATCATTTGGGTTAAAAATTGGGCTAAATTTTTGGGTTGTCTAGCATTAGTGTTTTGATAAAGAAAAAAGAGTGACGATATTTGCACCCCTTAAAAACTGTATGTACAGCGCAAATTAGTATGTTTTTAAAAATCCAATAATACCCCTAAGTAAAATTTCTAAAATGACTAATTGTTTGTTAGTACACCCACCAATAATTATTAATTAGTTTCCTATTTTAATCTTTTGTAATTTTTTTTTCCTATTTATGGTTTGATATTAACATATATCATAAAAACTCTTTCCATTTTAATAAACCATAGATCCTCTTTTAAATATATTTTCAATCTCTTTTAAGGAAATACAAATTGATTGTTAAATTTGAAAAATAAATCAAAATCATGAGATAAATTTTGTTGTGAAAAAGTAAATTTTAAATTATTTTTTATTCAAAGAACAAAATCCAGACTTTTAAATTAACTATATTATCTATATTTTTTTATTTCTTTCAAACACACTTTAAACTTTTATTTATCTACCAATATTAGATGTTCTTTCTTATAAATATATATATATATATATATATAATAGATGTGCTTCAATTTCGTGGAACACCTGTTTTTTTTTAATATCATTTTACATCTATCTACTTCCACATTAATTGGGACATGACACAAATCTTGCATCCCTACAACTCTCTCAAATAGAAAGTGATTCATCAATTAAAAAAATATCTTAAATGAATTTTTAACGAAAAATAAATAACAAAAATGGAGTTTGATTTTGAAAAAAACCGAGAAGAGAAAAGAAGTAGGGAAGAGAAAGAATAGTAAGAGAAGTAAAGATAACAACAAAATTGGAAATAATAATAAAGTTGATTAAATAACATAATAATAGTTATAGTGGTGTATACTTACAAAAATACAATACCGTATAATTAAAGAAAGGGTATTTTTGGCATTAAGTGGGGTTTATTTACAAATTAGAGATTTATTTTTAGAGAGCTTCTTTTGACAATCCAATTTTTTTCGTTTTACACTTCTTTTCTAAATGCACTTCATTCTCAAAATTTAAATTTAAAATATTCTAAAGACACTTCCTTTGATCCAAGATTATCCTTTTTATCTTTTGGCACTCTTATTCTAAAGACACTCCATTTTAAAAAATAAATTTCTAAAGACACTCCAGTTTATTTTAATAAAAGTTATGACGAACCATCGAAGCCTTTGGATTCATCCGATGAGTAATCTTTTTTGAATTAAATTATGAAAAAAAAAATTATCTCTCCTAAATCATTAGATTAAATATTACATATTAAACATTTCTCCTAAATTTTTAATTACCATATTAAATTCTAGCTCTCTCCTCCAATACATATATCTAATTCTCTATCTCCCATTTTTCTCAAGTAAGACTAACATTTAAGAAAAAAAAAACTTACGAATAAGCTTGTTTTTTAGGAAGCGCATATATGTATATATTAAAAAAAAAACAAGTACCCTGTTTTTCAAAAAAAAAAATCAAAATATGAAAATGTTTTTTGTTTTTTTATAGGTATATGATTGCCTAAAGAACTTTAATTCTTTCATTAGTCTTAGAAATTCTGAATTTAATCGAATCTAGTTGCAACAATCAACTTTTCATATATCTATTTTATTTTTAAAAAAAAACAAGGTATTTGTAATGACTTCATAATATATATATATATATATATATATATATAGTAATTTTTCAATAGGACTCTTACGATGCACACTTTAAGCACATTTGATGAAATTGCATGTAATCAAATGTTTTTTGATAGGATTTTTTTTAGCATCCTACAAAAATTAAAATACACATTTGGGAAAATTTTGGAAATTTTTTAGATTTGAGAACTATTTTTTCTTATATTTCCCTATTTTTAAATGTTTTATCTTCAAAAAACTCGGAATAATTTAGTTCTTGCGCCCGAAATTTTTTTAATTTTTTTTCCATAAATGTATTTCAATATTTTCACCATCCATATAAAAACTCTCATCAAAAAAAACATTTGATTACATTCAATTTCATCAAAAGTGTTCAAAGTGTGCATTGTAAAAAGTTCTCATTAAAAAATTACTCATATATATATATATATATATGTAAATATATATATATATATATATATATGTATATATATATATATTACTATTACTAAAAAAATCAAAATATTCATAAATTTTTTTTTCTTTAACTATTAATCAGAGACTGATCAATAAAGTATTGAGATAGGACTTTTTTTTTTAAATGGAGATCGAGAGAGTAATTAGGAGAGAATGTTTAATATGGTAATAACATATTTAGAAGAGAAGGTTTAATATGAAATATTTAATCTAATGATTTAGGAGAGAGAATTTCTTTTTTTAATAATTTAATTAGTTTGGAGTGTTTTAGAATTTTTTTTATCTTTTTAAGAGTAGTGCTATCGGCACACCCACTAATGATCTATGTATACTCTACTTTTTAATTATATAATATTCTTTTTTTTCTTTTATCAAAATTACTTAAAGAGACATACAATTTAAGAAAAGATATCTCCTACAAAGTAAATCTATTAAAATCTCACATTCTTTTTCCAAAAAAAAAAAACCAGTAATATGTTTCTTCAAAAAAAAAATTTAACTCTTAAACCCTAAAATCTGTTTCTTACACACATATAGAATATTATGGAAGAGTTTGAGAACGATATCAATAATATGGAAAAATTATCTAAAAACGATATCAAACATCTGAAAAAATTGTCTGAGAATGACATAAAGCAAGAATTGTCTGACAATAATAGTAAGCATCTGGAAACAATTCATTCTCTGGAAATAAGTTTGAAGTTTAATATTTCTTTAGAATGATATCAAGTTGTCGTTGTGTTGAAGTACAGTGTTATTTTTTATTTTTTTCTTTTCCACCATGAAATAAGAAGAAAAAAAAAACTAAAAAGAAAGAAATAAGAAGAAAAAAAATAAATTAATCAATGGAGGTTGGAGAGATGTATACAGATACAGAGATCAGAGATAGAGAGATCATATATGGTATGTGTTAAGTTTGAAAAATAAGTAAAATGGGTAGTTTTGGAAATAAACCAAAAAATTTAATAAAAATATTTAATTATATTGTAGGGGTTGTCAATAGCACCACTCCTTTTTAAAATTTTTGATGAGTGTAATTACAAAAGGGATATAGATACAGTTTTTTAAGGGTGCAATCATCGCCACTCAAAGAAAAAAAAATACTACATAATTAAAAAAGAAAGAAATAAATAGACTGGTAAAAGTGTGCCAATATCACCGATCTTTATTAGAGTTATTCTATTTAACTAAGAAGCAAAATATGTGGTTAAAATATACAAAATGTTCAATTCGGAGTTTCTCCGTATGATCAACCTTCCATATTTTGATAAATTAATTTCACTTCTTCACACGCATTAGTGGTTTTTGTTTTTTTTGGTCAATATACATCGAATTTGTTTTGTTTTAAAAAAATTCAAAAATAAAAATAAAAATAAAAGAAAATTGATCATTTGGAGGCCTATAAATTGAACATAGATTTCCTCCCTCACACTATACTTTTACCCGGAGAAAGATAGTTAATATCCAATCCCAAACACTAATATCCAATATTCTCTTCTTTTTTTTTCTTTTACAAATTTTCGGATTGTGTATGCAAACCACTACACCGACAAGATACGTATTATCTTTAAAAGGACTCTCATAGAGTTAAGATTAATCTTTAACTTCAACCAGCGTGGTGGGTAACCAGCCCCAAACAACAATTTGCATGCCCTATAAGGCTATACTCTCCATAACATTTCTTCAACCTCTCAATACTTTATAATTTGCATGGTAGGATGATGATCTAAGTATACTCTTGGAAGCTTTTAATAATATTTTTCATTTCTTTAATTTATCCATTTTCAAAAACACAAATACATATATTATTCACTTGGGTTTTTGTTTTTTTCTATGAATAAACTACAAAAAAAATTATTAGTTTTTTAATTCTAAGTTTTCAACCATTTGAGGACTCTTCCCAACATTCTTGGATAATACACTTTAATACAGATCATGAAATTTCTACATAATTTACCAAATCTTGCCATCCAAGTTCCCAACCACACAACTAGTAAACTATAATATCATTAATTATATCCAATCCTCTCAAAAGATAACTTATATATATAATTTGTAAATTTCCATCTAGTTCTTCAGAACCAATTTCTCTCTCAAATTTTCAAACTTTATTTTGTTGGGTGATAAAATTTTAAATAAAAAGCTATGGTGGTTTTTTTCTGTGGCAGTGCAGTCACCAATATGAACTCTTACAATGTTATTGCATCTCAAAGCCCTAACAACAACAACAAGAAAAAAGTTGTGTTCGTTATGGGAGCTACCGGCACGGGGAAAACCAAGCTTTCCATCGATCTTGCCATCCGATTCTCCGGTGAGATCGTCAATTCTGACAAGATTCAGGCATACAAGGGCCTTGACATCGCCACCAACAAGGCCACGGAGGCCGAGCGTCGTGGGGTTCCTCACTACTTGCTAGGGTTTATGGAGGACCCTGAGGAGGACTTCACTGTCCAGGACTTTTGTGACCATGCATTGATAGGCAATCAATCGGATTATAGCGAACGGACATGTCCCCATTGTAGTCGGGGGATCCAACACGTATATCGAGGCACTCATCGAGGACCCGAGGATCAAATTTAGAGCAACCTTTGATTGTTGTTTCGTTTGGATGGATGTGTCATTGCCTGTTTTGTACAAATATGTTGGGAACAGAGTTGATCAGATGGTGGATGAAGGTCTAGTGAAGGAACTTAAAGGGATGTTCACAGCGGATGCAGCCACCGACTACACTCGGGGCATCCGGCGGGCTATCGGGGCTCCGGAAATGGACCCGTATTTCCGGGTCGAGGACAAAATACAAGATGAAGGCATCAAGAAACTGCTCTTGAATGCTGCCATTCAAGAAATGAAGGAAAATACATGCAAGTTGGTGAATTCACAGTTGGGGAAGATCCAACGGCTTGAGAAATCAACTAGGGTGGGAAATGCACAGGATCGATGCCACGTGTGTTTTCGACCAAAAATATGGTAAATTAGAGGTTGAAGATGCATGGAAAAACAAGGTCTTGAAGCCAAGTTTGGGAATTGTTAGTGATTTTTTCGAAGAAAAACAAGGAGCAGCAGTTTTCTACTACAAAACTTCCTCAATTTCAAAAACAATTGTCAGTTGCAAATTAAAAAAAAAAAAAAAAAAAAGTATACAAACAGTAGATATATTTAAAAATTTGATAATTAAAGTGTGTTTTTTTTTGTACATGTTGTCACTGGTCAGTGATCTCTTGTTCATCATAATATTTGGAGATAGATAATTCATATAAAATAAAATAAAATAACATCGTTATATAACGGTTTGTTAACAGTCATTAATTTTATATATATATATATATATATATATATTTATAGTCATTTTCTTCTCAATGCGTACTGATATAACTTATATCAGTGCGTTGCATGTGGACCACTGGTTATGAAGAAGTTTTGACAAGTGCATACACTTTAAGTCAAAATATATAAATCTAGTGGTCCACATCCAATGTACTGATGAAATTATATCAGTACGTACTGACTTGAAATTTTTTGTATATATATATATATATATATATATAATTAAAGTTTTTCTTTTTGACAGTATCTATCTATCCACCTATTTAGACTAGGTAATTTTTTTTTTGAAGTCTTCTTTGTCATTGTAGGATTCGAGCCTCTGACTTGGGAGTCATTTTCTCAAACCTCAAGCCCGTCCAAACTACGACCCAGGGCATATATATTTAAAGTATAATTGTCAATTAATTTCTTATTAATGTATATGTGCATGGCAAGAATGTGTGTGGTCAATAATAATCATTAACACAAGAGATACCATAATTTGTCTTCTAATGTTGTACTAATACAGAATTAATTAGTAGTGTTTTTAATGTGTATTATTATTATTCAATATACAGTATGTGGCAGGCGTAGGCCGGTGTAATGTACATTATTCCAAACATAATCAGACTAAAGATGTTGGTTCTTTTATTTTTTGTTTTTGTTTTTTTTTTTAATATGACACCTAACATTCGTGGATCTATAGAGAAATTACATGCACATTTCAGATAAATCTACTCCAACAACATTGGAGAGAATACTCATCATACATAGCTTTTGAAATCAGTATGGTAGGATTCAAATCCCCATGACTAATGTGGAATGTGGAAAAAATGTACACACCACTTGAGTTAAGGGATGATACATAAACAATTTTGTAAGGATTAAAATTATAGAAATTTTTCAAAAGAATATTTTATATTAATCAATGACAACTTTTTAAGAAGTTTTATAATAATAATGTTGTAGTTTTTTTTTAAAGACTTAACGAGCCTAAATATATAGCACACATGATGCTTGAAAAAATATGCAACACATTTTTTTTTGGTTAAAACTTAAATTATTAAATTGATATTAATTACAAAACAAACACCAATAGATACTAATTAAAAATTTATAGAAACCTTTTCAAAATGTTAAAACGTCCCCGCAAAAGATAAAATAATTCATTTTTGGATCGAACAACATGAAAAAATGTTTGATGGTGATAAAAAAGAAGATATAGACTTCCTCTGTAGTATACTAGTGTGTACTATATTAATGATAAATATGAACATGTTGTACTTATTAGACTTATTAGTGAAAATTAGCAACTAGCTATCTTCATTTTCTTGTTTGATTTTATTTATTTATTAACTTATATGTGAGAAAGTAGTTGCTGACTGACATATATTGATAATTAAACGAGTGATTTACCTTCTATACGCAACAATTATATACCACAGGTTTTTGGTTTTAATTTTAAATATACATATGCTACCAAATTGATTAATTATTAGTTATATATGTATATTATTTTTGTCTCAATAAACAGTACTTTATGTGTTCGATTAATTATTATATATTTATATATAATATATTCTGAAAGTGCAAACCTTTTTATATTTACATTATCCACTATCAATACATTTAATAAATTTTGATGATAGTTTAATAAATTTAATTAACTAATGGAAAAAAAATATTGATTTTTAAAAAAAAATTAGCTAGGAACTAGTTTTTATATATTTAAGCTAACTAAACACATTAAAAATGGAGAAACATAGGAAAATTAGAATAAATAACCCCTAATCCAAAAAATTCTTAAACTATTTATTTATTTATTTTGACATGCAGTGAATAATAAGCATAGTTTCCATTAACAACAACAAGAAGGTGGTTTTCATATTGGGTGCAACTGGAACTGGCAAAACCAAGCTCCCGATCTATAGACCTTGCCATCCATTTCAATGGAGAAATCATCAACTCTGACAAAATCCAAGCTTACAATGGCCTCACATTATCACTAATTAACAAGGTCATGGACCACAAACGCCGCGGAATTCCTCATCACTTACAAGGGTTTATGCACCCTGATGCAGACTTAAGTATCCATCTCTTTTGTTACTATGTACTCAAATTAAAGCCATTGATAGTGTCATAGGAAATGGGCACGTCCCGATCATCGTGGGCCGGTCGAATTTGTACATAGAGCCATAGAGGCCTTGGTGGAGGATCCGAGGATTGATTTCCCCGGGTCAGGTATGATTGTTGCTTATTGTGGATGCATGTCTCAATATTGGAGGTGTTGTATGATCATGTGAGGAAGAGGATTGATCAGATGATGGAAGAAGGTCTAGTTGATGCGGGAAGTGTATGTTCCCGGAGAAAACTACACGAAAGGTATCCGGTGGGGTGGGCAATCGGGGCTCCAGGAGATGGACAGGTATTTAGATCCGAGAAGATCATCATGGATCAGGCTAGTAGCTAGAAACACGTTACTTGGTGATTGTATTAGAGAAATGAAGGAGAATACTTGTAATAATAAGTTGGTGGATTGCCAATTGAAGAAGATCAAACGGCTGAGAAATGATCTTGGGTGAGAGAATCACCAGATTGATGCCACCTGTTTGTTTGGCATGGGAAATTGGATGGTGAAGATGCATGGAAAAAACTAAAAAGTGGTTTAGAAACCAGCATTGGCAAGAGTAGGTATTTTATGGAAAATAATGAATTTGTCTAGGAGGAATTTGAAATTGATAAAATTGGAGGTTCCATGTCCATGATATATTGGAAAATTATAGGTTTCTTTTTTCTTATTATATTTTTTCTGGATTGTAATTTATGGACTTGTACCATTTATGCTATAGCCAGTTGTATGATTTTGTTAAATCGGGTAGTTATTAATAATAATCATAATAATAAAGCTTGTTTATTTTCGATTTAATTTCATTTTTTGTACTTTAATTTATTTAATTAACTATAGCATCCACTAATATTATTCCTTATTTTATTAATTAATCATTTCTAATTCAATCTGTAATTTAGATGACAACAACTTAACTGCAAACATTAGTTGATGACATTTGTTTGTCTCTTTGTCAAGAGATAAAACACTTCAATTTCCTTTTAAAATTGATCTTATAGGATTTTTTTTATTATTTATTTTTATATAATTGATCTTATAGGGTTTACCTACTATAAAAAATAAAAGGTCATTTTGCATTAAAATAGTTAATGGATATTATCAATGGTATAAAACTTTTTTTTCCAATTATTTAATTTTGTATAGATTAATGAATTATATATATAGTCATTTTCTCCTCAGTGCGCACCGATATAAAATACATCAGTGTATTATGGATAAGCACTGACAAGTACATACATACAGGGTCAAAGCAATTGAATCTAATTGTCACATATAAGACACTGATAAATATTTATAGGTGTGTACTGAGAAGAAAAGCTTCATATATATATATATATACATATATATTCAAACAATTTTCTATTGTTGTCAATTTTAGCCACTGAAATCATAATAACATCATATATTTTTTTCAAAAATTGTAAATATATTATTACGGACATTTTTATCCAAAAAAGTTGAAAATTTGACAAAAAAAAACAATAAATATTTTGGAAATTGATAAATTTAAATTTTCATATATTTTTATGGTTAGTTATGAAAAAATTCCATTCCATCTTATATATTTATTGTCTTTTTTAAATGGTAGATTGGTAGGTCTATCTAATATAACAAGCATACAAAATATAACAGAAAACTTATTATTACATCGAACATTTTACAACAAAATGAAACCAAACATAAAAAGTACGTAGATTCTTAAAACAAGTACTTGATCGAACACAAAACACACAAAAAGCCAACGAAATAGAAACACGTACAAACACAAAGAAAAAAAAATAAAATAAAATAAAATAAAAACAAATCAACAAAACAATCAATGAACACCGGATCATGAACAGGAAACACAATATATGATCATCATCATGAGCAATGGAAAGAGTCGACCATTTTGCATTTAGCAGGGAGCAGCATGGCTTGGTTGAAGTCAATCCCGTAGTAACTCAAGGCCTTGGAGTTCTTGAATGCGCAAAAGCAGGGCAAGTCAGCCTTCGAAAGAGCCGAACAGCACGCTGTGGAAGGAGGGGCGGGGTTTTCAGCCACCACGGATGGCTGGCAAGCCTTGAGACCATCCTTGGTCATGCCACACAAGGCCTGGCCGTATGTCCCCCTCGGGGCGGAGAAGATGGCTAACCCTAGCACCAATGCCACAATCACAAGCTTTGTGTATGCCTCCATATGTGTGTGTGTGTGTCTAGCTTATCTAGCTTGATATACAAGAGAGATGTGAAATGAGGTTGTTTATATATAGAGAATGATATATATATATATAAGCATTTTTTTAACAGCAAATTTTACTATATATAAGCATTAATATATATAATTCTCTATTCAATTCGATCGATTCTAAAGAAAATAAATTCAGTAATTTTACTATATACTATAACGTTATATAGTCACACAAAATTTTTTGTAGCTTTTTATACAACTATATGACGTTACAGATCAAGCTAACTATGTAACGTTATATATATGGCTGCGGTCCTGAAATTTTTTTCTGGACCTACCTGATTAGAGAATTTTATAATCCATATCAGTAAATGCATGCATGTGCATGGTTGTGTGGAGTGTGAAGAGGCACAAGAAATTGTGGTTCTCGTGAGGGGAGAGTTGGCAGCAGAATTGGCATTTCTATGGGCAATTAGTGTCACGGGTGAGAATTGGTTTTGGTTTGTTGTGACAACTTGATCTGGCTCACTTTACTTTGTATTAATTGTTTAAAGGAAATAATTAGTTGCATTTGATTGATTCTTCGTATAATATAAAATTTAAAATTTAATTATAATCAATAAGGATCTTGAAGAAAAAACATTTTAGTACGAAAACCATATCGGAGTAATTCACAAACAAGAGTGGGAAAAAAACAATAATAATAATTGTTGGGTAGACCTAAATATCAACCTCTGATATGTGAGAGGGTTCAAATAATTGCATTTAACTTGATCCGTGGGAGTGTTCAAATAATTGCATTTGAGCACTCAGACAAACCTCCTGATCACACGAAAAACAGATGGTTTGTCATATGGACAGACCATGCATACCTCAAAGAGTGGTTCAAAACATGGATTCGAAGTTATTCCTAGTCTTGAGTTTTATATCAACTTTTCTTAATCTAATGACAACGTACTGTATAAGAATAAATAATTATATAGTTAAGATTTGTACATTTTATTACTCTATAGTGAAAACAAGCATCTTCTCAAGGAAAAAAAAAACCAAGCATTTCATCTGACGAGATGAGGTTGGTCGGTGGTATATAACATCACATTTACACCACGAAATTGTGTGTTCGAGTCGTCCCTCCCTAAAAATATCTCAAATTTATATAATATTAAAAAGGATAAAAAGCATTCCATATGAACTAACATATACCCTTAAAAAAAAGCCAGGTAAAACTTAGATTAGGGTTGTATCTAGCTACTTTCAGAAATTAAAATCAAACTTCTATGTGTATATACTATAAGGATAATGTTTTTTCTTTTTTTTTTAAATCGAAGACAGAATGGGTCAGATTTACAAGGAATCCGGGACCTACCGAGATCAAACACTGCATGTGTGGCCTGCCTATTTAATTACTTTCATTATTGAGAGATATCTACCATCATAATACCAGAAAGAAAATTTCACACATACTTTTATATATATATATATATATATATATATAATACATATGGTAAAACCTGAACTCTCAACACCAATGTGAAAAAGGTCGGATGCAGTGATGCACACCACCTAAATAATCCTACTATAAGGATAATGTTAAAAAAAGAAAAATTATTAAAAAGATAAACTAGGGGCAATAAAATTATAGCCTTGCTACTATACAAGGTGTATATATCTGCATATGCATGCATTACAGTGTTTAAAAAAAAACAAACATGAAGACCACTATTAATGTCTTCTTCTTTTTTTAAGGCAGAGCTATTATCGAAGGCACCAATCAGGCCAAGGAAAACATACAAGAAACACAGAGGAACAACAAGGACCATCCAAGACAGAGCAACAGCACACGGAAAGAAGGAAAATGTCAGAAAAATAACTCGATAAAGAAAGGTCTAGACTTTGATCATGAGTTTTCTCCATAAATAAATAAATATATATATATATATATATATATATATATATATGTTTCTTCTTTTAAGACAGATAATCGGACAATAATATGGATAAAAATGTAATGACAATAGCAGGAACAAAGATGTATGCGTGTGTATATATCTTCTAATTGGCAAAAAGAGAGATATATTAGAAAAATTATATTTAAAATATATATATATATATATGAAGGGTAAAACTATATGGGATTTGTATATATGCAAACAAAAAATGGGAATAAATTCTTTGACTGGAGTACTTGTATTTACTATAGATTTAGTGGGGTGATTATCAAAAGAGATACTCAAAATGAATCAAAGCAATATATTCCTTTTATTTTATAATTATGATTGTGTTGATAGTGGAGTGATTATAAAAAGAGATGCTAAATTGATTCAAAGCAATATATTCCCTATTTATCTTATAAGATTTTATTAAAGATGTTAATTACGTATTACATCACATGTTAAAGATTAATTATATATGCATATAATATTTAAAAAGATCACTTGTTGAGCTTAAACCATATATATGAGCAAATGTGGAAGGGGAGGTACTCAGTACATATCGGAAACAACCGACTCTGATATTATATTAAGTGATCACTAAACCTAAAAATTTAAGGTTATATATAAGTACTAGCTGGACAACAATATTAAAATGTTCTAACAATTGCATTCAATCTAGTTATTCAAAGAAACCATGAAATTTAAAAAATGATATAGATAAGGGATGGTAAGATATCCTAAAAGATAACCATGTATATTAGAAGATTTCTTGTATACCTAATGATCTCTTTAAACCGTGTAGAAATTATTTTACTATTAATTAAGATACTATATGTTTCACTCAAAAGAGTTTTTAGATAACTTTGCTTTCTTTTAAAGACACAATGGGACGAAAATTTGGATAAAAATGTGAGGACATTATCACTATATTCTTATAATTTACGTGGTCAATATTCTCTAAAAATAAAAAATATTTTTTAAAAAAATAGTGAAGATCCGATAATGACCTATCTAATTAATTAATTGGATTCATTTGATTGTGTCCTAGCTACCTCCATTAAAACAAACAAGGGTATAAATTAAAATGGAGAAGAAATTAATTAGTGAAAATTAGTGGATAGAATTGGCATCCTAATTTGAGTTTGACCAAACTTAATTTTATAAATAAAAATACAAAATTGACCCAACTTTGATTTTCACTGTTTATATATTCCTCTTGAGATGGTTAAGATTCGGATATGATTTTCTAAATTTTAAATTTTGTCTCTCTTAAGACAATTAAAAAATTGTAGTTTTTGTTGTTTTTGTTATTTCGTGTTTCAATGAAATTTGTAGAAAAATAATTAATTAAATAAATAAACTGTACGGATTACATATATTGTCTTGTAATTTATAAATTAGAAAGTTAAAATTTTATTGGAAACCCAGAAGTTTGGCCTAATTAAGGTAAAGCTATTTAATTTGAAAATTAAGTGATTAGTTCTGGACAAGGAAGGTTTTTCCTATTTTATGAAATTTCAAAAAAGGTTTCTAACGAATTTCAAAACATCAAGAGAGGCTTTTGAAGAATTCGGAAATCAAAATGGGTTTCTCTTAGTGGTGTCAATATGGGCAGCCCGGCCTGGCCTGGTCCGGTAAAGGGCGTGTCCTGCCCTTAACAGGTTGGGCACAAAAAAGCCTTGAGGACGAAACAGGCTGCCAAAGCCCGGCCTAGCCCGGAAGCACAACCGTGCTGGCAGGCCGTGCCTAGAGATGCATATTTGGGGAATGGGGATGGAGGTCCCCCCCATCCCCATCCCCACTTCCCAGACCCTTCCCCTATCCCCCCCCCCCCCCCCCCCCCCTATTTCCCTATTTGGGGAAAATGGGGATGGGGAATTTTGGGGGAGGTATATCCAATCCCTAACCCCAGTTTTCCGTTTTCCCCGTTTCTCCGTTTCCCTATATTTCCTCGTTTCTCCCATTCTCCCGTTTGATTAAAAATTAAAAATTAAAAAAAAAATATTTCATTACAAATACAAACTAATATTCATTAGTGCATTACAAATACATAATAAAATCATAAAGTGTTCATTACAAATACAGAATAAAATCATAAAGTGTTACATAATATATTTATTTATTTATATATGTTTTGGGGGAAATGGGGATGGGGGGAGGTCACCCCATCCACATCCCCATTTCAATTTATTTATAGGGGAAATGGGGAAATGGGGATGGGGTGACCTTCCCCCATCCCCATCCCCATTTCAATTTGGGGATGAAAATCATCCCCATCCCCACCCCATTCCCCATTTTCCCCCAAAAAAATTTCTCCAAATGGGGATTTGGGGATCCGGGGGAAAATGTACATCTCTAGCCGTGCTAGGGCGACCTGCATGTCGAAACAGGTTGTCCGCTTACTATTTTTGTAATTAAAAAATTATTAAATCAATTACATATAATTTATATAAAAATATATATAATAAATAAATAATTAATCATTTGTTTGGGTTTTTTTATTTTTTTCATATTTTATTTATTGTTTTGACTAAAAATTTATTTATCTTTTAATATTTTAAGTTAAAAATTTATTTATTATTTTAACTTATGTATTTTCATTTTGTAAGTTTAATTTTTTTAACTTATTTCTTATTTAATTTTATGTTAAAAATTTATTTCTTATATATTTTAGTCTAATGATTAATGAAATAAAATATAATAAATAGATTAAATATATTTAATTTATTTACTAAAATTATTCAAAGAATAAATAAAGTCATAAAGATGTAAGAAAAGTAAGAATTAAGAAAGAGCCGAATTTTATTTATTTATTCACATTTCAGTTTACATAATTTGTGATTGTCTCATTAAAAACCTTACCTAGAAAAACTCAATGGGATAAAAACTTGGTAAGGAAAAAAGAGTGCAATCGAATTACAAAATTACAAATACATTATAATTAAAAAATTTAAATTAACTCTTCAGTCTTGCCGGTTACTGTTGGAACAGGAAGCATGTTCGAAGTATATGTTGGAAAAACTTTGAATTAGTTCTTCATTCATCAGTTGATGTTGCATCCTTATCTCTACATTCTCTCGGTCATTAAGGCATGTTAATACCTCCACCATCTAACAAGATCTTCTAGGCTCGATTTTACGTCAACTGGTGCTGAATGTCTGTTCTGAACAAACAGTGGATATAAGGATGACGAGTACATCTCGTGCTAGTTGGGGCAATACTGGATAACTCTCGATATGGTTTTTCCACCATACCAGTGGATCAAATTCTTCGAAGTCCCCTTTATGGGCTATGTCGAACTTAGTTTCAAAGAAAGTGTTGAATTCACAATGTTGAGATGATGAAGATGAAGATGAAGACTCTTAGTTGCCGTTTAGGATTCTCATGCTTCTCTTCACCAGTCGGATGTCCGGTTGTTCCGACCATTGCATGTTTCTGCTGCTAAACATGCGTTCATAAAGACCATAAACTTAGAACACCTTGGAGTGCAAATTAGTAAAATTTTGAGTAAGATCTAATCCAGGTAACGACCAATATACTTAGTAAAAGATTTTAAACTATTTAATTTAGTCCTAAGATCAACTATACAACCTAGGGCATAGAGTAAAGGAATTTCAAACCAGTATTTTAAAAAAAAAAATTCACCCTCGTTGCAATTGCAGTGCTTAATATGGCATCATCTCTATAAGAGTACAACATTTTGGACGTTTCTAAATTTGATACAATGCAAGATGAGATGTAGGGTAATAGACCCCTGGAAAGAAGTACAATTGAACCGTAAAAAAACTATAAAAATTTAATAAAAAATTTTGCCATATACCAATCGTCCTCGGATATGGTTGGACCGCACACTAGGGTCATTTCCATGTTATAAGAACCTATAATTTCAGTAGAATAATCAATAGCACTTTGCAACATTAAATAAGCGGAGTTCCACCTTACCGGCATATCTGTTTGGAACTTCATTGGCTGTTTGTTGTTAGTTGTACAGTATCTAGAAAAAAAAATTCACTCTTTGTTTAGAGCTGCTGATATAAGAAATGGCATTTCTAATGTGATCTATATGACCACTTACAACCTTCAAACCTGATTTCACAACTAAATTTATGATGTGACATACACACCGTTAGTGGAAGATGACCCCCAGCTTGAGAGACATTTTTGGCTAAAAACAAGTTGATGGATGCACAGTTTGATAATGCATTATCTAGTGGGGAAAGGATGAGTCCAGTTAGTCTAAAATCATTTAAAACTTCATAAATAACGTCATATATATTTTTGAACGGTATGGACGAAAACCAAACTTTTTTTTTGGATCTTCCAATCATGATCTAAATAGTGTCTCGTGACACATAAATAATCCTATGTTGGAATGTGCGTTCCAAATATCGGAAGTTAGTACAATAGAAACACTTAAACGCTCTAATTGAGCGATCTATTTAACTCGATAGGATTTAAAACATTTTAGTAAATCGCTTCTAATGATGTTTCTAGACACGGCTATAAATTGGGAATTCTATACTTTTTTGATAAAAAAAATTTTAAAAAGGACTGTCACCAAACCAATCAGCTGATTGGTTTGTGCAGTATAATGTGACATGTATTCCCTAACATTGGCATCGTCATATCCCCACGTCGTAAAGGACTCATATGGGTTCCGTTGTAGTTGTGTCTATCTAGTAGTATCTAATTGACCGTGTTTAAGAATGCATAACTCTATATGCCTTTTCAAATGTCTCATTCCTTTCTTAGAACCAGTCAATAAACCCTTACAAAATTTACAACAAGCCTTAGATTCTACCTGACCGTCCTGGCCGATTACGTCTTCAAGATCAAAACAGTCTCATACCACAAATCTCGTCTTTCTGGTTCTAGGTCTTGATGTGGTTGACCCCGTGTGGAGGCAAAAGGACCGGTTTGTCCTTCAGTATCTTGCCCTCTTTCGCTTCTGGTGACAAAATTTGAAAGCCATCATTGTCCTTGTTCAATCCTTCTTCAAAATAAAAAACAATTCTAGTGTAGGATCTATTTCCTACAATGCATTAATATAAAAATATTAAATTAAAAAAACTAAGCCAGAAATATTAAACATACTAAGCATAAATATTAAGATTAAAAAGTAAAAACTATCTCATAAATATTTAATTTACTAAACATAAAATCATAAATATTAAATATTAAATATACTAAGCATAAATATTAAAATTAAAAAGTAAAACTATCCCATAAATTTATAATATACTACACATAAAATCATAAATATTAAATATACTAAGCATAAATATTAAAACTAAAAAGTAAAAACTATCCCATAAATTTTTAATATACTACACATAAAATCATAAATATTAAAATACTAAGTATAAATATTAAAATTATAAAGTAAAAACTATCCGATAAATTTTTAATATATTAAATATTAAATCATAAATATTAAAACTCTAAGCATAAATATTAAAATTATAAAGTAAAAACTATCCCATAAATATTTAATACACTATACATAAAATCATAAATATTAAATATAGTATTATACTAAGCATAAATTATAAATATAAAATTAAAAATAAATAAGAAATTACCTTTGATGTAGTTTGTAATTTGTAGACAAATGGTGAATTGGGGCCTTGGTGGAGAGTAGAGACTAAAGAATGAGAGATTATATATTATACTATTATAGATTTATAGAGAATTAGAGATTAATATTATAGAGTATTAAAATGTACAGAGAGTAGAGAGACTAGAGAGAGAGAGAGAGAGAGAATGAGAGAAAATGAGAAAATGAGAAAATGAGAAATATTAGAGAGAGTACAGAGAGCGATGAAAAAAATTTGATTTGGAGGGGGGTATTTATAGATAAATTGAATTGAGGTTAAAATGGTAATTTTAATGAAATTTTTAAATAAAAAACAATTAAAAAAGTAGTAGTTGAAGTGGGGGCCAACGGACAAAAAAAAATTTATATAAAAAATTATGAAGTGGTCGTTGGCCAATAGCCGGCCTATGAGCCATGTAGGCGTCAGCCATGCGGTCTGGCCGGCCTGCTTTAGATGTAGGCCTTTGGCTTGGCCTAATTGTGGGTCAGGCCAGTCCGGCTTGGCCTACTAGGCCCGGTCCATTTTGCCACCACTAGTTTCTCTACTAATAAAACAGTTTCAATATTTATAAACATAAGGTTTTATACTTGAAATACACTAATGCTAGACAACCCAAAAATTTAATCCAGATTTCAATCCAAATGATGTGGCAAGTGATTTTTTCATTAACCACATCATCTTATGTTGGGTGTGGTGATGACAACTCGCTTACCGCAACATTTGAGTTGAAATTTGGATTAATTATTTATGTTGTATTGTATTATTCCTTGAAATATAATATAGAGTGAAAAACAAATTTGTATAGCGAATGAATGTAAGTGTAGAGGTGTCTACGGTTAGGTTAAACCGGCGGTTAAAAACCGAAACCGAAATTGGAAAACCGAAACCTGAAACCGGCGGTTACAAAACCGGTTGGAAATCGGTTGAAGCCGGTTCGGTTTCGGTTTTGGTTTAGGCTTTGGAAAAACCGCCCAAAACCGACGGTTTAACCGCCGGTTTACATTAAAAAAACAAAAAACAAAAAAACCGCCCAAAACCGCCAAACCGCTGGTTAAAAACCGAACCAAAACCAAAATTTTTCGGTTCGGTTTCGGTTCACCCTCTCCACTGAACCGGAACCGCCGGTTTCGAACCGAAACCGGCCCGAACCGGAACCGTGGACGAGTCTATGTAAGTGTATACACACATCCGTATTATAGAATCATTACAATTTACATGTGCAGTATAACCTCCGGTCATATATTCGATAAATTTATATTTATTAATTAATTTATAGAGATATTGAATAACATGACTGAGAATTTTCCTGATGTCGAAGTTGACTATGATACAACTACTTTTGAGCCTATTATATGTATGCAAATATGGACTCAAAATTAGGGATGGCAATTTGACCCTTACCCGGCCGAACCCGACCCTGGAGGGTCGGGTTTGGGAATTTATGACCCGCGAATCCTTGAACCCGTCTAAATAAAAAACCGACAGGTGCAGGTGCAGGTGCGGGTGAGGAAAACGAACCACGGGTGAACCCGCGAACCCGCATGAATAAAATATAATGTATTTGAAACTATGTGTCTATGTCGTTTTGATTAAGAAAATAAAATAAAAGTCAAAAGTCAAAAGTCAAAACATGAAAGTATGAAACCCTATCAAATTTTCATGGACTTATATATAATGAATTTATAGATTATGTACTTAACTAGTTATGGATTAAGAAGTAAGAACCATTATATCATGGACTTTTGAATTATTTTTGGTCATTTTATTATTTTGGTTATTATTGTTTTGTAAATGTATCAAGTAGGGAATTAAAGATGGAAATTCAATTCAATTAATCAAGTATAAAGCAGGTGATTAGTGATTACATGTGGAAATTTACAAGTGACAAATTGCGGGTTCGTGGGTTGTGGGTTTGTAGGTACCCCGCGGGTGAAGCATCCACCCGTGAACCCGCATTGGTTCGCCGGTTCGCGGGTTCGCGGGTGAGGGTATGGATGCAGCCTAAACCCACGGGTGCAAACCCGCACCCGAACCCGCTTGCCTATGCGGGTTCACGGTGGGCGTGGGTGAGGTAAATTTTCACAGGTATGGGTGTGGATTTCATAAAACCCGCCTGAATCCGAACCCGTTGCCATCCCTACTCAAAATATCAATGACACTTAATAATTTCCTCTTGCAATATGATAATTCAATTTCAAAACTTTCAAGTGTATTACGAAAAATGAGAGGTGAGATCCAACCAAACTTAGGCCCCGTCATGTAGCTGTTTTTTTTTTCGTTTTTGTTTTCCAAAAACGATTTCAAATTCGCGTTCGTTTAACCGTTTTTCATTTTATTTTTGAAAAACAAAAAAAAATTTGAAAAACACAATTAGTGTTAAAAGTGAAAATTTTGAAAAACATTTGAAAGTTGTTTTTCGTTTTTCATTTTTCGTTTTTGTTTTTTTTTTCACTTATTTTTTTTAATAAAAAAAAATCATTTTTTTCTTACTTTTCTCCATCATCTCGTCACTATTCTTCTTTATCTTTTTCCAGACTCATTTTCTTCTTCTTCTTCACCGCCGATCGGCTTCTTCTTCTTCTTCGTCGATCCGCTTCTTCTTCTTCTTCTTCTTCTTCTTCTTCTTCTTCTTCTTCTTCGCCTCTTCGCCTCTTCGCCGCTAATCGGCTTCTTCTTCTTCTTCTTCGCCGCCGATCGGCTTCTTCTTCTTCTTCTACTACTTCTTCACCTCCGATCAGCTTCTTCTTCTTCTTCTCCTTCTTCTTATTCTTTACCGAATCCACTTATTAGTCATCCAGCGAAGTTAAAAATTTCCTTTCCTTCCACTTCCAGTGTAAAAGACTCATTCAAGCTTAAAAATTTCAGCCTCCAAATGACATCTATGGCTAGTGAACCTATTCCTTCAAAAGTTGTATATACACTGTTCGATAGAAGTCCTAAACGAATTGGTGTTTCAACAATTGATTTCAATTAACTACGCTGGATATGTGATTGATGTTGAAAAGGGTGTGGTTAAAAATGGTTATTTTACAGGTAATTGTACTTCTCATGATGATTACAGTGACGATGTGTGTACTAATGATGCCCCTACATGTTCTTCTTCAGGGAGTTTACTAGATAGGCATTTTGTGATTGGTGTTTTAAAATTTTGTAGCAATGAAAGATGTCTTGAACTGGGAAGAAGATAACATGCATTGATTATAAAGAGTGAAGTTAGTGTTAATCAGTTTGTAGGAACTAGTCTTGTTGGTATGTTTGCTAAATGTGGAGATATGAGTTTACTGGTAGCACGTTTAACTCCAGATTTTGTTAACTTAACTCCAGTTTACTGAATTTCATGTGTAATGTTCTGGTGACTCACTTTTATTCAAATTATATATATATATATATATATATATCTATATGTATATATGTATGTATTCGGTGAATCAATTTTCTTCTCTGATTCATTATTATATTTTTCTCTTTATTTTTACAACAATTTTAAAATTATGAGTTATTTGATAATTATTTAGGATGAATTATTGACTCTCTTTTATTCAAATTAAAAATTGCAATAGAAAAAATATAAGAAAAATTATAATTTTTGATATTTTTCAGTTATTCTACCAGACGTGTTTTTACTGTTTTCATTTTCAGAATTCAGCTTTCAGTGAAGCTACCAGACGCGTTTTTACTGTTTTCAATTTCAGGATACAGTTTCTCGTATATGCTACCAGACGCGTTTTCAGAATTCGAAAAACAAAAAAAAATATTGTTTTCATTTTCATTTTTATTTTCGAAAAACAGTCACTGAAAAAACGCTTACAGGACAGACCCTTAAATTTCAAGATAAAATAAGCAACAATAGATTCATATTTCAAGAAAAAATCATAGTCAATCCAATATGTATTTTGTAGTACATTATTAATTTATGAAATCCGTGAGACCACATATTCTTACAAGAAAATTTCATAAACGTATTATCTTATAATTTAATCAAAAAATTTAATTTAGCTCATTGGACCAAGTCATGATCGAAAAAATTTATTAAATAAAATAGATTATTAATTTATTGAGTATTAATTTCATAGATGTTGTACCGTATTCGGTATGAATTTATTGGATGGATGTACAAAAGTATTTCTCGAAGTAGAAACATTCAATAGGAAAAAAAATGTTAAGTTGTGATATCGAAGAATATGAGTGATGATGAGTTGGGCTAGACCCAGTAGTCAGCAATCATAGGCCCATCATTATCCAGAGAAGGCCCAAAATAAGAATTAACTGGCCCATTCAAAGCCCAAGTGAACTTTTATGAAGCACGTGCGAGAGAAGAAGAGATCATCTAGAGGCGTGACTTCAACTTGTAGGACACGTGTCGGCACAGGGCGGTGGCTCAGAGCCAGAGTGTGAGCTTCCCTCCTAAGACATCAAACCAGAGCCAGTCGTTGTCTTGTAAAAAACCAATGATGACGTCACAAGTCACATCGATTTTTTTGGAATTTTTTTTTTTTGGATTTGAAGTTACTACTAAAAAAGGCTGGCTTAAAGAATGAGTTATGAATATTGTGATTTTGGGAGAAATATTGAAATTGTCAAAGTTTCTAATCAATGGTGTAGAAATATTTTGATCTATCTTTACACTAAACAAATAAGAGATATGTCAAATTCTGCCGATATATAAAACATTTGCAATCTAATATCTACTTATATGATATTATAAAGAAAACCTGATACCATTTTTCTTATTGATGGTGAAAATATTTTCATCCATCTTAACACCGAGCAAATCAAAGATATGTTAGATTTTACAAATTTATAAAACATGTGTGCTATAATATCTACTTACATAATATCGAGAAGAAAACCCTTCATATATACTTATCAAATGTATGTGACGAGAGATGTGTATACAATTATTTGTTTTCATTTTCTAATATATAAATATATATATATATATATATATATACCACATCCGATGACGGCGATTCGAACATAAGATGTATTTTGTTGTTTTATTTTCATGTAAATTTTCACAAATATAAACATGCAATACTAAAGTAATCAATCAATCCAACCTTATAAGCAAGGGCGGCCCTGAGATTTTCGGGGCCAAAGTGAACTATAAAAAATGAATTTTTAGGGTCCTGGGATTTCAAGTTGAGATTTTGTATGTAAAATATGAATTTTCATAGCAAAATTTAAAAGAGTTTTGAAGAACCCTAATTAGGTCTTTCTTAAAATATATATATATATATATATATATATGTGTGTGTGTTCAGTCGACCTAGCTATTTTAAACTCGTTTATAGGTTTGTTAGTTTTTTAAAAAAATTATATATTTGATAGGTCTATTTTAAACTCATTTATGGATTTGTTAATTTAAAATTATATATGAGTCATAACTGAAATCATTT
Source organism: Dipteronia sinensis (assembly GCA_033220585.1). NCBI lineage: Eukaryota > Viridiplantae > Streptophyta > Magnoliopsida > Sapindales > Sapindaceae > Dipteronia > Dipteronia sinensis. The sequence continues at coordinate 6,580,622 of CM065643.1, forward strand.
ATTTTTTTACAATTTGTGGGCATTTAAAGATCGGGGGTCATAGGCGGCTGCCTTATTGGGCTCCCCCTAAGGCCAGGCCTGCTTATAAGGACTAAATTAGTAAAATACCACCAAATTGTTATAACTAATTGTGCAACTAAAATATATGTTGTTACATCTATACGATTTGTTTTTGGCCACATAATATATTTATCAAGATTCAAGGTTGAGGTTGATGCAAATGCTTACTACACTTGTAATATTAAATCAAACTATAAGTAGAATATTAAATATATTGCAACTTGATATTAAAAGTGTGGTTTGGTTTTGCTTGGGAAAAGTTTGGTTGTTTCATGATGTGTATTAGGTTTTGAACATTTTTTTACGTACACATTTCTAACATCAAACTTATATTTATTTCTTCATATATATATATATATATACCCATTTTTTAATATTTATTTACACTAATCAAATGCAAGTCGAGTTTAGCTTGGATTGCATGATATTATTGCCTATATTTTGTATAATTAATATACCCAACTTGCACACTTAATTTTGCTTGATTTAAAGATCATGTTAAATATTCAAAATAGGAGCAACTACTCGTCTCAATCAATATGTCAGCACCCTTATTAATTTTTTGGTTTAGGCGTATATTTGTTATGATTCAATGTATCTAATTTACATTTTAATATTTTAACGGTAATGACTTAGGATTATCATTCGTTTACGATTATAACATATTTTAAACATGTTATTATTTCTTACGTGTTGAACAAGAATTTTATAAAGAGAAAGATATCTATTGAAAAAAAAACATTGTAATGATAATTATAAAATAAAAAATAAAATACTTCAATCATTATAAACACCTTTCTAAACTATATAAATTACAAATTTAATCTAAATTATTTATATTTGTTTCTAAATATTTATGTAGTTTCTAGCATAAGACACACAATTGAATAGCTTTTTTTCCAATCAACCAAACAGATTCCGAGAAAATGTGGGGGATGAATTCCAGCTGTTTTTAAGGTAAAAAAATTTAAAAAAAAATTATTTTACAAGATCATGTTTTATATGTTTTAATTTCAATTTAATTAAATTAAATTAATCAAGCAAATCACGTGTTTTGTGAAGAAAAGCAAAACAGAAGAAGAGAAGCCACAGTGTTGTTATAAAGCACGTGACGGGAGGATTCTAAGGTGACGTAGCGTGGAATCAAAATTTTGAACTCTCGCTGTGTGGTGCCCACTAGCTTCGTGCCACGCGTCCTCTCGCTGACGTGTCATCTAGAACCAGTAAAAAAAAATGGGTGGCTGTGACTCAGCTAAGTGAACGCGGACGCGGTGGAGCTGTCACCAGATAACAACACCGCGTTTGTTTCCGCTTTTGTATCATGAATTCTCTTCCCAAAACACCCCTGGATTTTGAAAAATTTTACTTAACTGCCATTGGATTAGAGAATTTAATTTCAAAGTTAGATTACAACTGTATTTAACAAGTTTTGAATTAATTATGTGTTTTGCAAGTTGTCCAAGAGATTCAAAAGAAGAAAATTATATATCTTACACATTATAATTGTTTTTGTTTTTTGAAATCGACACCGAACTTGTCAAAAATCTATCATGACCCGATATAAATTATTACATACCAGATCACTAATGTTTATGGGAAGATGAACATCACTTAGTTAAGAATGGATATGCCATTATAATCGATTTTAAGAACTATTGATTTGTTTTATATATAGATAACTAGTGTATTTTGAATTTTGACATTAAACAAACTAAATATTTACGTTAGTCATATAGATAACTAAACTTGCTAATTACATAGATTATATCCATTATATTTTCATAATTTGATAAGTGTAGCATGCATTTCTAATTAAAGTTTCTAAAAGGTGGGAAAAGTTTTAAATTTCGTGGTTGACAAGTTATTGTTTTTTCAGATGAAAATGGTATAAATATGTATTGATGGAGAAGCTAATAAGTGCTAAATCAGTCAACATCAAATCACAAGATTAAATTGTTCAACTTGGAGTTGATTCAATTTGATAATTATTAGCAAGTGGTTTTAGTGCTACTAATTAAGAGGTATGTTTTTCTTCTTCATATTTTGTTGTTGGAATTTCAATTTTTAGGAGGCTGAATATTTGCTCAACTCATATGATTTTTATTATTATTATTATTATTATTATTGTGAGGAAGATTTCATGTAAATGTTATTAATTTTTTTAAGTTCAATGCCGAATGAATGACTTGACTTACAATCTCAAGTCTCAATAGAATTTTTTTTCTCATTGGTTTTTTTTTTTAGCCCATTGAATTGAATCCTATAAATTTATACTCTTATTATAGATTATATGATAACATGATTTGAGAAGACCACGAAAAATATCTTAAAATATCAAAAACACAATAATATTGCAATGGGTAAACTAACACATTACATTTATAAGAAACAATCTTTTCTTACTTACGAGCATTTACTTACGAGCATTTAGGACTACTAAACAAAACTCTAAACAAGAATTAATTATCGGATAAGCTTTAATTCCCAGAATTAATCAAACAATCTACGTTAATGTTATGCTAACAAAACCAAGGTCATTTCCGTAATCTCCCAAAAAAATTGCGGCTAGCTTGCTTCACAATTCAGGAACTTTCCCTTCCCTTTCATTTTTTCTTCTTTCAAACATAATAAAAACAGAGTCATTTAAGTCTTTTGTTTTAACGTCTTAAAAGCACTTCTTGTTCTGTTCTGTTTACAAATCAATACGTTGTAAAAGCACTTCTAGTTAAGCTAGTTTAGCTTTCTTCTACAGAGAGAAGCTCCTCACCACCCCACCTCAACCGAGTAATTGAGTAAAGTTGCTTTGCGCGTTGAAACTTTGGAAGTAGAGAGAGAAAGAGATATTTTTTTCTAGAGAGAGAAAGAAAAGTTATTGCTTGAGGCCATCAATGTATTGTGTGTGTGTGTATATGTTATTTACTCTGAAATTTTTTCTCATGCGTGCAAGCTATTCTCAAATCTAAAACTAAAAAAAAAACCCATCATCATCATCACTGTTTTCTTGGTCCTTAACGGTTTTAATTCTCTTTAAGCTTCTTCATTCCTCAATCACCTCTACTTTTTTCTCTCTCTGTTTTTGCTTTTATTATTGTATCAAACTCACTTTCCCTTTTTATACACATCAACCCCAATCTGTTTTTATTCACTGTTTGTTTCTCTTTCCATTTCCAGCAAAAAGTTTTCATCTTTCTTTGATTTCAGCTTCTGGGTTTTTTTTTTGGTTGCTTTTGATCTTCTGGTGTGATTCAAGTTCGATAAAAAAGCTGTTGTTTTGTTTTTTTTTTCGATTTTCGGTTGGTGTTTTGTTTAGATTTGAATTGAAGAAGTTATGGGAAGTAATGTGAGCAAGAAGCCTACAGAGGGATCTTCATCTCCTCAATACACAACCGAACTCAGCTCTTACGAGGCGGCGTGCAGGCTTGATACAGATTTGCAGACCTTTGACACCACTCTGCAAGCACGAACCAATCATGTGATCAACACTCTAGCTGTTGGGGTTGAAGTTCGAGCACTGTCTTTCGATTCTCTCAAGGAGGTAACGGAGTGCCTTCTGGAGATGAACCAGGAGGTTGTGAAAGTTATCTTGGAATGCAAGAAAGACATATGGAAGAATCAGGAGTTGTTTGATTTGGTTGAAGAGTACTTTGAAAGCAGCTTGCAGACTCTGGATTTCTGTACTGCTTTGGAGAAGTGCTTGAAACGCGCCCGTGATAGCCAGTTGCTTATTCATGTCGCGCTTCAGCAATTCGAGGAGGAGAACGAAACTGGTGAGCATATATATGTGAGGACTTTGGAAGAGTTGAAGAATTTCAAGGCAGCTGGTGATCCTTTCACCGAAGAGTTCTTTCAAATATTTCAATCTGTTTACAAGCAACAGATTTCGATGCTCGAGAAGTTGCAGCTCAAGAAGAACAAGCTTGATAAGAAGCTTAAGTATATTCATGCTTGGAGGAAGGTTTCAAGCATTATATTTGCTGCCACTTTTGCTGCTGTGTTGATCTGCTCTGTTGTCGCGGCAGCCATGGCGGCTCCTCCTGTGGCCGCGGCTCTTGCCGCAGCCACTTCTATCCCACTTGGTTCGATGGGGAAGTGGATCGATTCTCTGTTGAGAAACTATGAAAATGCATTGAAGGGACAGAAGGAAGTGATCTGTTCAATGCAAGTGGGTACTTATGTTGCAATCAAGGACTTGGATAACATCCGGGTTTTGATAGATCGATTAGAGATCGGCATAGAAGCACTTCTGCAGAATGTCGATTTTGTGGTTGAAGAAGAGGCTGTGAAGATTGGTGTGGAGGAGATCAAGAAGAAGCTGGGTGTGTTCATGAAAAATGTCGAGGATTTGGGAGTTCAAGCCGATACCTGCAGTCGTGACATTCGAAGGGCAAGAACTGTGGTTCTACAGAGGATCATAAAACACCCTAATCACTAATTAAAATTTGCTGATCCTTCTCTTATGCTAGGTGTTGTTTGTTCTATCTATTTTCATGCTCTGTGATATTAATCGACGACCACGGCGATGATAGATTTCATTGATTTATATGCTGAAAAAAAAATGTATATTTATTATTTGATTACTTACATAATTTTATTTATTTATGTTTAGGGAGTGAATTATGGTTATGGATATGTATTTTCAGTTTCTGTTTTGACAGTTAATATAGTTGCCCATGTAATCATAATTAATTACTTGTTAATCACAACAGATTTGATATGTATTGTTTTGCTTCCAGGACTCTCTGCTTATGCCTTATAGTAATTGACCAATCTGATGAACATCCATATCATTTAAAAGATTATGTTAACATATGTGTCCACACAATAAACATGAAAGACAAACTCTTAACATCAAGAATTCCAAAAAAACACAACATTTTTTACCGATTCTTGCAAGTCTTGTATTAATTGTTACGTCTTTAGAGTACACGTTAAGAGAATCAAAAGGTTAGATATCTTTCTTCCGAGTTGGGTAGGCATGTTTAAGACATTATCACATTCAATATGGGTATTGAAACGGAAACTAGCCATCTAAAATTGGACATTTCCTTTCGAGATCAAAGGAAAAACGAAGAAATGAAATGAAAATTGCGGTGCTGTCTTATTTCAATGGACAACCATGAATCTAGCAACAAGAGATGTTCAAACATGTGGACAAAAAATTCAGAAGTTCTTCGGTAACATTTATACGCCAGATCTAGAAGTCTTAAACATAGTGATTTTAATAATTGAATAGCTTGCGCAGAAACATAGCTTGCAAGAAGCCGAGAACTGGCACTGGACGGACATTGAAGTAGGTAGCAGATGTCAAATAGGCACATGATAAAGACACATAAATCTTAAACCAAATGGATGAGAAAAACGTGAAGAATGTAAACGTGCCAATCAAGGCAATTACTGCCACAAAATTTATAAGGCACTTAGCTGTAGAGAGCTCTGGTTCTGATCCTTGGTTAGGGAAATGACCTTGAGAATAAAAATCTGAAAGCAGATGGTCCTTGAAACGGAATGTATTAATCAACCAAGCACCAACTTCCTCTTCAGATGTTGGGATGTCATTGATAGGTATACGTCGGACATAAATATGAACTTCAGAAGGGTCAACCCCAAAGGCATTGTCCAAAAAGGTCGGGCACCGATGCTTGTACCCAATGGTCACATCATAAACTGCAGCAGCAGACAAAACAAACAAAAAATTTGAAAAGATGTACATCAAGAAAAAAGTCACAAGGATGCTCTGATAAAATGACATAACCGTATATTGATTGGGAATTAATACTAATCTGTTATATTGCATAACAGAAAGACTGGCTAATCAACCAAACAGAAGACATAAATAAGGAAATGATCATGTCAACGGCAGCGGTGAGTTTAATATAAAAAAATATTGTGACGATTATGTAGAGAGGGAGAGAGAGAGAGGGAGAGTCACATGAAACATTTGCTAAAGTTTTAGAGCCATAAGTAGTCTAATTTCATTTTGCATAGTGGTAACAACTACGTATTCAACCAAACAGAAGACATACACAAAATAAAAAGTAACTGAATGAACTTGTTTCAATCTAACTTCTGGACCTATAAGAGCCATAAGAGATGCATAGAACTCAAGCTGCTGATGTCTTTGTGTACTTTGTCTAAGAGTTGAGTAAAAACCTCGTAACTGCCCCAACATACCTGGATTTTAATGACAATACATTTTATGGACCTTTGTGACTAAAATAAATTAACAAGCACCTAAAGCCAATTAAGATGTTGGATGCAGTTCCTGGTTTCTTCTAAGTCTAGTTTTCCAACTTTCCCCAACTGTTCAAAAAAGAACATGTACTATCACTAAACTTTCCCTGATAGCAATAAAACTCAAAAGAAATCTAATTATTGTGATGCAAGTTTCAAAAACCAATGCGTTAAATTCAGAGGTGAAAGTTGATACACTGGAGAAAACAAAGCAATCTCTAATGTAGTAAGAGGAGTCAAACTTTCAAGACATACATGGTAATTATTATTCTCATTTTCTTGATATATCATTCCACCGAAGAAATTGTGCAAGCAACCAGTTTGAGATGCAAACATAGCAACATTACACATTCTAAAGCAACAATAATGAAAACAGAAAATCAGGAACAAAAATAAAAAGTTACGGCCTTCCTCAGAATTGACAATTCTAAAATACAAAATACAAAGTCAAGATAAACTAAAAAAAAATAAAATTCCCAGCTGTTAATGGGTCAGAAATTAAGGCCCCACATGAAGTCTTGAAATACAAGCCACCAATACACAAAACTGAAGTTTGATCCAAATGTAGGTAGGCCATATCAACATTAAGACTTGCAAGTGGCAACAGGTTTGTTGGTTTACTGACATTCATTGAGCTTAAAATGTTGTAATTAGTAAGTTTTAAGAAAGAATAAAGTGAAGAAATTGAACTGGGAGTTATAAGGAACAAAACATCTTTCTATAAGGTCTTAGTAGTGTGACTGAGATGATCTATTATAATGTTGATGTCTCATGGATGGTAATACAAAACTTAGGCTATTCAGAAAAGCAAAAATTAACTCATTTATTTCCAGTCACATGGTATTCGCACAAGCACTTAGGCTTCCTCAGATCACCCTCAGATCACCCTCATATCACACTAGTAGGTAGAATGGTCCTCTCCTCTTAGATATAGACTTTTTCTTCTTCTTCTTTTTTTAACTTGGCAGAATAACCATTTATTCACGGCAGTTACAGTTTGTTTGAAATAATCTCCTTGGAGACCTAAATCAATGGGTGAGTTTTGAACAATGAAAAGTATTACAAGTAAAAATATATGCATTAAATAATGTCAAGCAGCAGAGTTTAGAAGAATAAGCAACCTGCATCCAAAGACTCTCTCAAATCTTCCAAGCAGACGCAAAAACCCTTTGTTTTTGGAAGCAGCACATTTTTCAGGATAGGCAAGTCATTTTCAGCTGCGTATTTTTGACTTCTTATGCACTTCTGTTCACTTCATTCAAAAGAAAGAAGAGTACTTTAGAGATTGAATGTATCATATGCTGACACTTAAATATGTAAGCAATGGTAATAGAAACAAGCTGTTATGGCATACAGTAACCTGTAGAAGAAAATCAGTAGAAGCAGAAAATGAAATTGTATATTCTGCAAATATCATGAATATGGATATCAATTGAGTGCCTTTGAAGTATGCAAACTACTAAAAAATATGAAGAAGAAATTACGTAAAATCTGTGCCTTCCGGGAAAAGAGCAAGCCAAAGGGGGTCCCTAGGATCTTTAAAAGTTGAAAGCATTTTGTGCATGTTTGATTCATCAACCTCCCACCTCCTCTCCACTGAGATGAACTCCAAAATGTGGAATCCCCAACCAAATACAGGCAATTTCATCAAACTGCTCTTAAGGATATACCTAATATATCCTATGCATCCCTTCCGCAGTGCAAGGTCCCACAAATACATCCAATCAACCTCAGTTCTGTGATTTGCAATAAGCAAAATGCGTTCCCTTGCAGGAACAGTCTCTCCACAGAAGACAACCTTAGTTTTGTTTATCTTTTCAAAGAGAAAAGGCCACAAAGCTAGCCAACCCCCAAAGAAAAAGGATAGTGCTTTCCTGCTGTAATGTGTGCTAAAAAGTCGCACCATAACAGCACCCAGAAAGCCACAATATACTAACATCATAAATGCTGTTGAAAGTAGAACCAGTAAACAAATCAGACCCCTAAAAACCCTTAATTTGGTCAACCGTCGATGGCTTGTTTCATCATTGGAGCTCAAAGCACTTTTTACTTCCATATCCCCCCAAATATGATTAGAAACTCCCTGTCAAAAATAGCTGCAACGCCTCTCCCAGGTATATCTACAAACAAGATGTTTAGGCCTCACAGAGCCATTACTTGTTATACGATAATCAGAAGAAAATCAAGCTGCCAGCAGTAAGGGCTCGCGTTTGAGTACAGAAAGTCCAAGTCCTTAGAAAGTTAGCATTCATTTGCTCACCCAAGGACACCCTTGTCATCGTGGAAAGACCTAAAAACGTTATCCACTGAACTGGCCAGATCAGGGCATTATATATTTACCCTACAAAATGAGAGTTGAGAAGATTCTTAGTATGACCATACAGCATGCCTCATTCTGGATGAAAAGAAACACAATCTATTTCTGGATCACAAATTCTTAATGCATATGCTGAGCGTTGAAACCATTTCAAGGAAAAAGAACCTCAATAAATTGCTGAATTATGTGACAGTATTGAAGAAGAGAAGAATAATTGGCAAATGAGACGGTATATATGAAAGTTAAGTGATAAGAACCTCAAGATATAGGCTGCAAATATATTCATATAATACAAATGTGATCATGATTTACCCAATAATAAGTTATTTGAACCAAATTCAAGAAGCTGAACAATTAAATTGTGGCCAAACCATTTTTACAAGATCACAAGATCATGTTCAATTTTAAATATGTTTAATCCATATACTCAAATTAGCAAATATACAAATTCTTAAGTCAAAGAAACGATATTCTAAATCTCATTATATTTTCTCACCAAGTTGACACATATCATCAAACGAATATAACCAAGCCCCATCATATTCCTAAAATAAAACTTCGAACAAGTAAATAGATAGGTACTCAGATTTTATGCAACAACATAATCTCAGCAAGTTCAGTAAGTCTCATCACTCATGTGAATGCGGCAAACCAATTAAACCACAAGAAAATATCAACAAAAACTGATTTAATTTTTTCCTTTTTAGCAAAACAAATCACAAAATTGACAGCAATAACTCAGATAGACGCGATAAGATTAGTAACATATTAAAGATGTATTTGGTAGTGCTTCTGCAAGAAAGTACTTTTTATTCGAAAAATTGCCTTTCACATAAACACCTGACCACAATACTATCTATGAGTATCCCTAATCAGAACTTCTCTTCAGAGAGCACACACAAGGTAATAACATGACAAACTTGGTGAAAAATCTAGCTAGATTTACCACTTCACGATAGTTTTGAAAAAAAATGCGGATCTGAATCAGACTTTTCATTGAATCCAAATCTAAAGTTTCAAAATTTGCAGATGTGTAACCAAAAAGCATATAACAACAACATTGTGATCATATCAACAAGCAGATTTGAATATCACTTCATCAACGTTTCAATTTCTGAAAAATGTAAAAAACAGCAAACAAATGTTCGTTTGAAGATTGAATGTAGCTTTTTCAAGTAACAGTGAGCTAAAAAAAAAAACAAATCGATATGTTCTAGTTTTCTCACACTTTCTCGGAAGCCAAACAGAGCTACTATTTAAGCAAAAAATAACAATAAAAAGAAAAAGAAAAAAAGCAGTTACCTTGTGTAGAGGTTCTGCTGATACATTGAATTTTGATACAGCACTGCATTGTAGACTTGTAGTAGAGTCCAGAGTGGGAGGCTTTTTGTCGGGAAGACGAAGAAGAATGTGATTTGTTCGAATTTACACATTCTGCCACTGCCTACAATTGTACGGACAGACCATGTGTAAAGAGCATTGGGAGCCACGTTTTTTATTTATTTTTAATTGGTTCTTCAAAATTGTTTTATAGATAGATACGAACAGAATTTTTTAAATAAAAAAAAATAGAGGGAAGAATAATTTTATTATTTAATAATTGAAGAGAATAAATAATGATAATGATAATAATAATAATAAAGTTGATGTAGTCATGGTCATGTGTAGTGGTGGCAATACGGGTCGGCCCGGCCCATTAGGCCCCAGCCCGTTAGACAAAAAAAGGAGTTCGGTCTGGGTCCAAGGCCCATGTAGGGACAGACCGGGCCGGGCCTTAAACGGGCCGGTCCGTCAAAGACCGGTTAGAGCCTTAACGGGCCGGCCCGTCACAGGCCAGTCGGGCTTCGAATTTTTTTTAATACTATATTAATTTTTATACATTGTAATAATTTTGAGTAATTAATGTAATAATTTTAATATGAAATATAATATTATTCATTTCATACAATACTTAATTAGTTTTCGATGAATAATATTTTTATAATTTCGTATTAAATTTGTGGTGAGATATGGTTGAAAGTGTTGAAAGAGTGAGTGAGAGATGTTGGAGATTGTAGAGAATAGAGAGAATAAGAGAGTAGGGAAGTAGAGAAAATGTAGAGAATGAGGTGAGGGTTATGGGGTATTTATAGGAAAAAGTTAGGTAAGGGTATAATTGGAAAAAATTGTAAAAGATTTAAAAAAATGTAATTTTTAAAAGTTTTGAATATTTTTTCTCCTAACGGTCACCTGGCTAATTATTAAAGTCACCCCACAATTCAAGATTTAAAAAAAAAAATTCAAATTTGAAAAAAAAATTCTGGTGGCCCGTAAGAGCCCGCCTAGAAAATTAAATTTTTTTTAGGGGTTGCAGGGCCTTACCGGACTAGGCCCAGTATTTTTCAAATAGGGCCCGGCCCACCAGCGAAACGGGCTTGGGCCTGGACCTGTTTCGCTAGCGAGCCGGGCGGCCCGTTTGGGCCCGGCCCAAATTGCCAGCACTAGTCATGTGTTACGAACTTACGATTAAAAAAAACAAATCTTATTCTAGGTTTGATATAATAAGAAAATTTTAATTTGATATAATTAGATTAAATTAGAATTACTTATAATAAAATTCAATATTTATATGTATCAAGTTAAAAAACTATTTTATAATTTATTTTTAAATAAAGTGTTTTTAATCAAAACTGTTTAGGTTGAGAGCTTAAATCCGCATTTTTGGACTTGAAAATTTTGAAGTTTTTTACGAGTTGTTTTTTTTTATTTTTTTGAAATATGTTTTTTACAAGTTAAAAATGAGTCAATAGAGGAATGTAAAATAATTGTATGAATTATAAATACACTAATTTAATAAATAACAAAATAATAATATCATATTAATTATGCAATACTTCTCTCCATATATGTTTTTACAAATGTTAAATAATAAAATCGAATAATTTACCATCCCTCAATGTTATTAGTTAGGCGGCAAAAGAACGTTTATTCAGTAAGTTAATATTTTAAGTTCGAATGGTTAATCAAAAATCAATAATAATGTATTTCTCATTTCAAATGAGTAGAGATGGTTTTGCACCTCCCTTCCATACCTAGTGGTTAGGGGTAAGAGTCTCATCATATGCATTTTACAAGCATGTATGAGGAGTTTTCTCCCGATTTGTTAGAACAACCCTCTCTCCGATTGTAAGAGTTGTATTCCGGACCGTACTTATAAAGTCTAATTAATCTCATCCAAAAAAAAACATAAATTTTTACACAGATCGAAGTTTGTCTCGACCCAAAAATGATAACTCCCTGAAATCAAACTATTGTGTATTGGGTCAATCTAGCCTGAAGACAGGATGACCTGACATGGCCCAAATCACAAAAATTTCCTAACCTAAAAATTTCCAAAAATTGTACTCAATGTTATGAAATATAAATAATAATATATGAAGAATGATGAATGAATAGATGAAGAACAATTGAAAAGAAATTGAAGATCAGATGAAGAGCACCGATGAGAGAGAAATAGAGAGAGAAATGAGAGATAAGTGAGAGTGAAACCTTTTTTGTATATTATTGACTTTTATGTTTTTCTTTGCTTTTGATTTTTGTGATGATCAGCTCTTTACATTACTAGACATCGATTTTGATGATTTTTGTAATTGTATCTATTACTAGTGAGTATGTTTCATCAAAATCGATGCTAGGTCTCTGCGAGAAACCATGTGCTACAAGTCGTGCCTTATATCTCACGACCTCGTTTTTCTCATTACGTTTCAATATAAAAACCCATTTGTACCCAACATGTTTGACGTCTTTAGGCGTCTGGATTATCGATCCAAATACTTCACGTTTGGCTAGTAAAGTCAGTTCTGCTTGAATTGCTTCTTTCCATTTAGGCCAACCAGACCTCTGTCTACAATCATCGAGATTATGAGGTTCATAATCATCATTTATGATTTCAGTTGCCATCATGTATGAAAATGGATCATCGATGATTGTTTCTTCACGATTCCACAATTCTCTTGTATAATTTATAGAAATTTCCTCATTTCTACATTCTTGTATCTTTGCTTTGCTTTTGATTTTTGTGATGTTCAGCTCTTTACATTACTGGACATCGATTTTGATGATTTTTGTAATTGTATCTATTACTGGTGAGTATGTTTCATCAAAATCGATGCTAGGTCTCTGCGAGAAACCCTGTGCTACGAGTCGTGTCTTATATCTCACGACCTCATTTTTCTCATTACGTTTCCATATAAAAACCCATTTGTACCCAACATGTTTGACGTCTTTAGGCGTCTGGATTATCGATCCAAATACTTCACGTTTGGCTAATGAAGTCAGTTCTGCTTGAATTGCTTATTTCCATTTAGGCCAATCAAACCTCTGTCTACAATCATCGAGATTATGAAGTTTATAATCATCATTTATGATTTCAGTTGCCACCATGTATGAAAATGCATTATCGATGATTGTTTCTTCACGATTCCACAATTCTCTTGTATAATTTATAGAAATTTCCTCATTTTTACATTCTTGTATATCTTCAGAGATCCCCCCCCCCCCCCCCCCCCCCCCCCCCCCCCAAGATTTTGTCACTTTAACTTGTGTCCCTTCAGGGACATTTAACTCTTCTGGAGTTAATTTTGAGAAAGTGGATTTATTTATTTTCCTTTTTTGAGGAACAATATCTTTTGAGTCAATTGATCTACCACGCTTCTGGCGTGCAATAGATGATTCTTTTGCTGTCATTTGTTTAGATTGTTTTTCTGGAACAATCACTTGTGCCGGTACATTAACAGCTGGGATATATGATTTTGTTACCCTAGTAGCATCTGTAAATGCATCTGGTAACTGATTCGCTATTGCTTGAAGATGTACTATCTTACGTACTTCATTCTCACATTGGGCTGTGTATGGGTCTAAATGAATTAGACTAGGAACTTTTCAGGAAAGTTCATACTTCCCTTCAGAAGAAGTTTTCTTTCCCTTAGTGATGGGAAATTTGTTTCATCAAAATGATAATCTGCAAACCGTGCTGTGAAAAGATCACCAGTCAAAGGTTCCATATATCTAATGATTGATGGTGAATCAAGACCAACATATATTCCTAAACGTCTTTGGAGTCCTATTTTAGTTCTTTGTGTTAGCACAATTGGGACATATACTGCGCAACCAAATGTACGTAAATGAGATATATCTGGTTGATGACCAAGTACAAGTTGTACTGGTTAATACTGATGATAAGCAGTGGGCCTGAAGCCGGATTAATGCAGCAGCATGTAAAACAGCATGCCCCCATAATAAGGTCCTTGCAATTATCTGGACACGTTTAATAAATGATTCTGCTAATCCATTCTGAGTATGAACATGTGGAACTAGATGTTTAACATCAATCCCAACCACTTTACAATATTCATCAAATGCTTTGGAAGTAAATTCACCAGCATTATCAAGGCGTATGGATTTAATTGAGTGATAGAAAAATGAGCCTGAAGCCTGATAATATGTGCAAGCAATCTTACAAAAGCAACATTACGTGTTGATAATAAGCATACATGTGACCATCTTACAGATCCGTCAACTAGAACCATAAAATAACGAAATGGTCCACTTGGTGGATGAATAGGTCAACATATATCCCCCTGAATTCTTTGTAAAAATGATAGGGATTCAAAACTAACTTTAAAAAAAGATGGTTAATTGTTAATTTCCCTTGGGAACATGCAGTGCATAAATTCTCATGTGATAAAAGAACCTTCCGGTTCATTAATGGATGTCCATGAGAATTTTCAATGATTCTACGCCTCATTGTAGATCCTGGATGACCGAGACGGTCATGCCAAAGTACAAACACTTTTGGATCTGAGAACTTCTGATTCATGACTGCATAAGTTTCTACACTTTTGATAACAATGTAATATAATCCAGAAGATAAAGCACGCAGCTTTTCTATAATGAGTTTCTAGCCTAAATCATGAGAAGTAATGTACAGATATTCAATAATATCTCTATTCATAGTTTCAATATGATATCCATTCATCCGTATGTCTTTGAAACTAAGCAGATTCCTCCTGGATCTACTTGAATATAATGCATCATCGATACATATTTTAGTATTGTTTGGTAACAATATCGTGGCTTTTCTAAAGCCTTCTATCAGATCCGCTGGACCTGATACTGTATTAACAATTGCTCTGAGTAAATTTAAATTTATAAAATATTTCTAACTCCGTAGAATTGTATGAGTTGTTGCACTATCAACTAGACATATATCTCATGCTTCTAGCTTTTCAATAATCCTCGTTTTATCATTTGGATCCATTTTGTATGCTTCGTAAAGAAAAATAAAGTACGTATCAAACAAAGTGATTCAAAAACATATATTGCATAAAGATATATTTTACATGAACGAAATTACAAAATAATACTACTGTAGGTAGTATTTAATTGGTATGGACATTCTCATCACCAATTGAAGCAGCTGGCATGTCTTTCGAATCTGGGAAGAAATCTGTAACATTGAGATGCGTAATCTCTCTAGGATATGAATCTTCAATGAAATGAGTTTCCGATTTCTATCCCTTTCCTCTGATTGATGCTTGATACAGATCCACCAGATGTTTTGGTGTGTTACATTCATTTGACCAATGATTGTCACATCCACGCCTAAAACAACACCGTTATTTGCATTGAGCCTATTTTGAGCATTTTTTCCTTTGTACTGTTTTGCCTCATAAGTATTTCACTTCTGCTGAGCGTTTTGATTATAACCATCTAATCTTTTAAAACTATGACCCCGGCCCCGGTTAGGATTACGACCATAACCAAGGTCGCGATTAGGATTACGACCGTTGCCATGACCACGATTAGAATTATCATACCCATGGCCTCGACCACGACCACAACCACGATATCCAACAATATTAGCATTCACTTCCAGATATGCTGTAGAACCAGTCGCGTGTGATCCGTGATTTTTTATTAGTAGCTCATTATTTTTTTTCTGCTACTAAAAGGCATAAGATAAGTTCTGAATATTTTGAGAATCTGCGTTCTCGATATTGCTGTTGAAATATTATGTTTAAGGCATGGAAAGTTGTAAAAGTCTTTTCCAACATATCTTTTTCAGACACCTCTTCACCACATAATTTCAACCTTGTGGTGATTCTAAACAGAGCAGAATTATATTCAGAAACTGATTTGTGGTCCTGGAATTGTAAATGCTGCCATTCATATCTGACATTTGGTAATGTTACATCATGCTGATGATCATAACGATCTTTAAGCTCTTGCCACAGTTCATCAGGTTTTGTGACAGTAAGATACTGAGCTTTTAAGTTTTCATGTAAATGATGACGAATTATCACCATTGTTGTGGATCTATCATGTTCATTAGCCTCACTACCATCATCAATGGTGTAATACATGCCTTGGGATTTTAAGTATAATCCTGCATCAATAACCCAAGACATATAATTATCTCCCGAAACTTCGAGTGCATCAAACTTCAGATTTGCAAGTTTAGCCATGCTTACAACTTCTTTTTTCTATAAATTAAATAATAGATTTAATTTAATGTCAATATAGTTAAAGGGCATAATGAATTAAACAACTTATCTGGAGACACAACATAAGCCAGTCCCGAGACACAGTATAAGTCACTCTCATATATTGCATAAAAATAAATGCTGAATATTTAAACAATTTATTTGGAGACACAGCAAAAGCTAGTCCTGAGACACAGCATAAGCCAGTCCTGAGACACGGCATAAGTCAGTCTCATATATTGCATAAAAATAAATGCTGAATATTTAAACAATTCATTTGGAGACACAACAAAAACCAGTCCCAAGACACAGTATAAGCTAGTCCTGAGATACAGCATAAGCAGTCCCGTGACACAGCATAAGTCAGTCTCATATATTGTATAATAATAAATACTGAATATAAATAAATAAATCCAAACTATATATATAGGTTCCGTTGACGGCATAAGTCATATTGTTATACAAAACTGTATATAGACCCAGAATATTGAGATTTAAGTAATCATCCATCAAGGATCCTCTCTACTTACTTACAATTGTGCTAATAACGTGTTATAAAATATAAATAATAATATATGAAGAATGATGAATGAATAAATGAAGAACATATGAAAAGAAATTGAAGATCAGATGAAGAACACAAGTGAGAGAGAAATGAGAGATAAGTGAGAGTGAAACCTTTTTGTATATTATTGACTTTTATGTTTTTCTTTGCTTTTGATTTTTGTGATGATCAACTCTTTACAAAGGAATCAAACATATATATAGGCAATAAGGTATAGGGAGGGAGGCGGTGGAGAGATATTTGTGCAATATGCACATGTGGTAAAAGCTACGTATTATAACACTCAAGTAATTTTCAATCAAAATATGAATCTTTTCAACCAATATCAATACGTTTCAACAAATGTAATCATTTATTTTTGTTTCAATACCCATCTTTTCTATTGATATGTGAACTTTTTTTTTGAGAGGACATTGATATGTGAACTAGTTTCTGACATGTGCATCAAGTATTATCATCAAATGGTCGCCAATGCAAAGTGTTGCTGTGAAATACTGAAATATGAGTTTCCCTAAGTAATTGTTAACAGGTTTTAATGAGTTTAATTTTGATTAAAAACACCAATTTAATGTAAATTTAATAAATAACATAAAAAATGATAATAATTCTTGCATATAAGAACCCTTTTTTTTTTGTTTCAACGCATTCAATTTCAAACCAAAACCGTCGAAACTTGGGTTTATATAAGTAAGCTACAAAAAAAAAATGAGTATAAATGGAAATAAGAATGTAAGTTATGTAAATATAAACAACAGAAAAGACCAAATGAAAAAATGGCTACAAAACTTGCTTAGAATATAAGAACACAATTTTGGTGGTTTTGACGGATTCGGTTTCAAATCGAATCCGTCGAAACTCGGGTTTTAATGAATTTAAATTGGACTAAGAACAAAATTTTAATATAAATATAAAAATTAACATGGAAAATTATAATAATTCTTGTGTATGAGAACTTTTTTTGTGGTTTAAACGGATTCGATTTCAAACCAAATCTGTCGAAACCGTCGAAACTCAGACTTTTTATAATTAAATTACAAAAAATGAGTATAATAAGAATAAGAATGCAAGTTTAACGTAAATATAAGCAAAAAAAATATCAAATGAGAAAAATGGTAACAAAACTTCTTTATTATATAAGACTTATTTTTGGTGGTTTCGATGGATTCAGTTTGAAACCGAATCCGTCGAAATCGCCAAAACTCGGGTTTTAATGAGTTTAAATTGGACTAAGAACAAAAATTTAATGTAAATATAATAAGTGACATGAAGAAATGACAATAATTAGTGTATATAAGAACTCTTATTTGTGGTTTCGGCGGATTCAGTTCCCGCCGAAACTCGGGTTTTCATAATTAAACTATGAAAAATGAGAATAAATTTGAATAAGAATGCAAGTTTAATGTAAATATAAGCAACAAAAAAGATAAAGCACAACAAAGGCTACAAAACTTGCTTATAATATAAGAACTCACTTTTGATGGTTTCAACGAATTCGGTTTGAAATCAAATCGGTCGAAATCGTTGAAACTCCGGTTTTAATGGGTTTAAATTGGACTAAGAACACAAATTTAATGTAAATATAACAAGTGACATTTCATATAAGAACTCTTTTTTGTGGTTCCAAGGGTGATGGAATTAGATGAATTTTAAGATTAAATTTATAAACAAAAAGGCCTATAACAAATCTTACCCAAACTTTGTAGATTTCGATGTATTTAAATTTTATAATGTATTGAAATTATATTAAAAAAAAATTATCCAACAATTGGTCTCGTTAATTAAAATATTAAAAAAAGTTTGGTAATATTAAAAAAAAAGTTATTGATTTATAATATCAAATTTTCATTAAAGTGATTAATATAAACAAAAGTCTCTTATTAATATAAATTTATTTTTTTAAAAGAGAGTTTTCCTATATAAAGGACCGAAATGTATTGAAATTAATATATATATATATATATATGTATATAAAATACTTTTCCTATCAGTACCTTCTTATTTTCAATTAGTATCTTTGATAAAATTGCATATAATTGAATGTTTTTCGATGAGATTTTTTGTATGCATCATAAGAAAATTAAACTTTTTGGATTTAAAAAGTATTTTTTCTTATATTTCCCTATTTTTAAATGTTTTATCTTTAAAAAAGTCAAAAAAAATTAGTTCGTGTACCCGAAATTTTTTCAATATTTTTTTCTACAAATGTATTTCAATATTTTTATCATCCATACAAAAAAAATCACATCAAAATTCAATATATTCCATTAAATTTCATCAAAAGTGCTTAAAGTGTGCATCGTAAAAAGTCCTCATTGGAAAATTTATATATATATATATATATATATATATTATGAGTATTGCTATACAACCCAAATAATTAATCCAAATGATATGGTAAATGATGTGGTAAATGAGTTGTCATCACCACACAAAACACGAAATTGTGTGGTTAATGAAAAAACTACTTGCCACATCATTTGGATTTAAATTTATGCTAAATATTTAGGTTTTCTAGCATTAGTGTATATATATACATTTTTATTTTATTTTAATGTCTCAAACTATTTACCTATAAACTATCAAATATTTTTTTTCAAGACAATCATTAAAAATCCATTCAATTCCAAGTAATTCTATATAAAAATCCAACAAACTCTATACAACAAAATCTATATGAAATATGTAGAAAAATCCAAATCCATCACTTAAATCTACCAAACTCTAATAATATATATATATAAACTAATAATTTTTTTTACATTTATTTTATTAATTAGGTTATTTTTAAAGAATAAATTTAGTCTTCCTAATAAATAACTTTAAATGGAATTTATAATTTTTTTTAAAATCCACAAATCTGAAGAAAAAAAAAATCTGAATCCAATTCCAACATAAGTCTAAATCCGCTCCAAAAATGTCCAAATCAAAATCTAAATCTAAATTTGAAAATTGTCAAATTCGAAATATAGAAATAAAAATATTTCGTATTTAAAAGTAGTCTGAAGAGCCCTTTCATTCTTTTTGTCTCACTCTCCTAGTATACATGTATGTGCCTATAAATCAAACTGTCTGTCACTCACACTTGCACTCACACTTAGAGCTACATATTACCTGCTCTCGCACATATAAACACATTCCCTCTTTATGTTGCAAGTAAATTTCGGAGACACAGAGACATTTTTAAACCAGAAGGTATGATTATTTGCAAATTGTTGTTTGTTTTACATGCAAGTGCCAATTTATATCAATTTTAAGAATAAATATATGACCATTATTTTTTGTTGTTTAGCTAGATTTATTTGTATGGGGAGGAGTTGTTAGTTAAAGATTGTTGTGCTATTTGTGTTGTTCGTGCTTTGACATGATCAGATTTGTTTGTTAATTTATAAGTAAAAAAATATACTTAAGTTCATATTTTATATATAGTAAGTCATACATTATAATAGCGTAAAAAAAGTGAAAAAGAAATCATAATAGTCATACAATACATGCTCTCGCACATATATACACATCACGGGTGAGCTTTAAGTTCACTCTCACTCCATCTTTTAAGTTGTAAGTAAATTTCGGAGATATAGAGACATGGTTGAACCAGAAAGTATGATTATTTGCAAATTGTTGTTTGCTTTACATGCAAGTGTCAATTTATATCAATTTTAAGAATAAATATATGACCATTATTTTTTGTTGTTTAGCTAGATTTACTTGTCTATGGAGGAGTTATTAGTTGAAGATTGTTGTGCTATTTGTTCTGTTTGTGCTTTGGCATGGTCAGATTTGTTTGTTAATTTATAAGTATAAAAAATATACTCAAGTTCATATTTTATTTAGAGCAAGCCATACATTATAACAGTGTAAAAAAAAGTGAAAAAGAAATCCTAATAGCCATACAATACATTATAATAGTCTTTTCACATTTTCATATCTCAATTTGCAATAAAAAATGAAATAGCTCTACATCATATCAACCCAGTAATCATAATGCATTATGTAAAAATTATGCCAGAGAAGAAATCTAAATGTTCATCGATGGTACCATACTTCAGAAGTAAAAATTATGTCAAAGCACTTGCATATGCGTCGATTAAATGAGTTAGTTTATGATAATTAAGGGTTAACGACTAGTAAAATAATAAATGTACCAGAGTATGGTGTCGTCGTATAATCCACACGTAACCAATAATGGCCACTATGCACATTAGCTAGTGGCGATAGTGAACGCAGCAACTCTGAAAATAAAAATAACAAATACCATATTTAAAAATTAACAAAGAGCTAAATATTAATCCTTTAATCAATACAGCAATTTTACCTCTCATTCTCCCATTTTTACGAAGAAACTATTTCTTGACAAAGTGCATTCTCGTAAAAGATCTCATACATGTGATTATTAGTAATGCAAATATGCCACGCAGAAGATGTAGCAGCTTACAAGTAAATTGGAAAATATATAAACTATACAATCTCATGTATAATCATTCACATACTTGCGCAAAGCTGTATAAACATGTCGTAAGTCGTAGCATATCTGATTAATGTGTGTTTGGTTGATCTCTATAGAATATCAACCAAACACACATCAATCAGATGTGCTATGACTTACGACATGTTTATACGGTTTTACACAAGTATGTGACTGATTATTCATGTGATGGTACAACTTACATGTGAGTGATTATAGGTGCATGAATTTATACAAGGATTAAACTATGTAACTACATAATTAACCACCATGTTAATGAAAATGAACAAGGAGCAACAAAGATGCACCAATGCAAAGTAGCAGAAAATCATTAATAAATACAATCACTTACTTGAACTTTCCAAATAACCATATCAAAAAGCTTTAAATAGTGAAAAGTCGTTGTAGAAACCTGAATATTGAAATTTATAATAAGTTTCAAACACTTTCAAAATATAAATTAACAATCAAAAACATATAAAATACAAAGACACTCACTATTATATCCCTATGTTTAGCGGTGCGTTAAAAATAACAAATGAGGCTGAGACTAACTTGTAAAGAGATTACAAAAGAGAGATAGAGAGATGTAATCAACTCTATAGTGGATTGAGTTTATGTGCGCTCCATGGATATAGGCTTTTGCTGAACCACGTAAAATGTCTGATGTCATTTTTTTTTCTTCTTCTTAGTGCTTTCATATTATCTACGTGTGTGATTGTGATTTGCGTCACTATGGATTGCGGATTTTCTACAACATTTGGTGCTCAGGTCTTCAAGCACTCATCATTTTAAAAATTCCTTGCTCTCATCTCTAGATCTGGATAGCGGTGCATATTTTGTTAATTACATATGCGATGGCAAAAATAGCTCTACAATCCCAAAAGATGGTATTGATCTAGATGACCACATTATATGGTTGAAGCATATTTTTATTCAAGAGATTAGAATACCTCTTCATAGGTAGAAATCTTGAAAACAGAGCAAGGAAAGACATATACTCCGTCATTAAAAAAAGTCAGCAGGAGATGCCTTTAAATTGGTATCAGTTCAATTTGGATTCTGGTATGATATGCTCTATACCAAGGCCACCCTTGTCCATTCACGATTGGGGACCTTTCTTCGTTGCATCAACTTATTTTTCTCTGTTGTAGCTTTAGTTTTCTTTTTAACCATCATTGATGTCCATGGTTTTTCTCACATTGACATTATTACTGTATAACCTGCATACTGCTGGTTGGGGATGTTGTTGTGGAGGTTTATGCATTCATCATACTCTTTTCCTCGGACTGGACAAAGCTTTGGTTGATCAAGCTCAAAGCTGCAGAATATGATCTTACATCAAGAACTGTGATAAATTATTTATAGAAGTTTGTCAGCTGTCTGCATTCTCTATGGTAACAAATCGCAAGAGGTGGTCAGGGTCTATGGGACAATACAATATGTTACGCGCTTGCATCAAAGATAAGAAAGCTACTGGCATGAGAGGTGTTCAAAAGATTCTTTACATCAACAAATTGTTGGAGTATAGGCATTTGACATAGGACAATGTGAATATTGATTTGCAAAAAATGTTATTTGGTTATCTAAAAGATAAAAGTGACGATCTATTGGCTTCCAGAGGCATATATTCCTTTTAAGCATTTATTTCTACTGGTTATCGATTACATGATTCTGAATTCGGTGAAAGTCTTGTTATATGACACATTATTACCAATATCTATTACCATGTCGATCTTGAAGTTAATCTGGGAGATGCTGATAAACTTCATCCAAAATACAAAGTTAGCAAATGCTTGTCAGATTACATGCCGTATCTTCTAGCCTTTTGTCCATCAATGGTGCCTAACGAGAGTGACTTCTGGTATTTACATACCATTGATGAGGCTAGTAAATTTTTCAAGGAAGAAATTGAGAGATGAAAAAGAACGAACTGTAAGGGATTCACTGGTTAAAGATTATTATATGACCTAGCTTAGTTTAGAACCATCAAGCTTCAAATTTTCAATGCTAGGAGATAGGTGTATGCTTGCTATGCAATTGATAGATGGATACTATAGTGTGCGTAAATACAATAAATGGGTGACAATAAGCCAACTTTAGATGGAAATGTTGACCTTCGTTACGTGTGAGTGTGGATAGAGAAAGCATTGTCAACAGTTTAGGAAAGGTGGAGAGCTGCTCACTCATGTCTGCCTTCTTATGACACATTTTGGCTGAAGCAAACAATATATCAATAAGTAAGAGAAGTAAAAATTTTAAATTAGAATTTTCTTATTTGCTTATAAATAATATCATGTATGATACAAAAAAGTAAAAAACTTCTTCTATTTTCATGTTGGATGGTAGGCAAAATAAAATCTAAATGAATTTTACTTTGTTATTGCTTATGTTCTGATTTTGCTCTTCTGTGAGAGATTGTGTTTTAGTAAAATTAAGTTTTTGGTTTATTTGATGTTTTTATTCTTGTTGGGTCATTCTCTATTTTTCTCACCATTTTTAATCTTTATAGAATATAGCCACAAGACTGAATCACTCCATCAACTCTAGGGTTGATTTTGGAGTAAAATCCATTGATGCCAATTTTGATTGACATAAAATTATATAAAATTTTAAGCTGCCTATTTTCGGTTGACATATATTGTATAAAATTTAAAAGACAATTCAATTGTTGTTAAGACGTTTTCCAAGCAAGGCCGGTCCTGACGTATTTGAGGCGCCGATGCGAGAAATTTAAAAAGGGCTCCTTTATTCAGAATTCAAACAAAATTTGTCCATTTTATTCAGAAATCTGATTTTTTTAAATATATTCCATACATATAATTAAAAAATAATTGGACCCTTCCTTCACGGTCTCAATTTTTTAAATATATTCTATGAATGACGGTATTTGCACCCCTTAAAAACCGTTTATACTCTTCAAATTAACATCTTTTTGAAAATCCAACAATACCTTTGAATAAACTTAAAAAAATAACTAAATAGTTAGTAACCCACCAAAATACTTCAAAAAAAAAGTACACTCACCAATTGTTATTAATCAATTTCCTATTTTAATTGTTCATAAAAAATAAAAATAAAAATAAAAAGTGACACCCACAATAGTTGTATATTCTTAAGCAATGAAACATGGTTTTCTAGAAAACCCAGTACTTGGAATTCTACTCCCGGTTGATAAAAAGATTTTCTCAAAATTTTATATATATATATATATATATATATTGGTGATTTGGAATGACTGTTTCATACTTTCATGTTTGAGGTTGTGAAATTCACTCAATTTTTTTAAGCGTTTTTCAGTTGATGTTTTTCGAAAATAAAAACGAAAACGAAAACAGTGTTTTTGGTTTCATTTTTAAAATCCAAAAACATATCTGGTAGCGTATATTCCACTGATTTGATATATTTTTTAAAATAATTACAAAATGTCCAATTGATCCAGAAGAAGAAGTCGTCCAGATGAATAAGAAGAAGAAGAAGTCGACTAGCTGATCGACCGGCGAAGGCGAATGGATCGACAGCAGCTGCGATCGGCGAAGGAAGGAAGGAAGGAAGGAAGGAGAAGAATAAGGAGAAGAAGAAGAAGAGGAAGAAGACGACCAGCTGAACGATCGGCGGCGGCGAATGGATCGGCAGCAGCTGCGATCGGCGAAGGAAGGAAGGAAGGAAAAGAAGAAGAAGAAGAAGAAGAAGAAGAAGAAGAAGAAGACCAGCTGATCGACCGACGGTGACTGTGATCGGAGAAGGAAGGAAGGAAGGAAGGAAGGAAGGAAGAAGAAAAAGAAGAAGAAGAAGAAGAAGAAGAAGAATACCAGCTGATCGGCCGGCGGTGACTGCGATCGGCGAAGGAAGGAAGGAAGAAGAAGAAAGAAAGAAGATGATGATGATCGGCCGGCGGCGGCGAGCAGATGGAGATGAGGAAGAAATTCAATGATGTCTGGTGGATGAGGAAAGAAAGATTTTTTTTTTAAAAAAAAAACAAAAACAAAAACGAAAAAACAAGTTTTTTTTTGTTTTTCAAATATTTCACTTTTTACACTATTTGTGTTTTTCAAATTTTTTTTGTTTTTCGAAAATAAAAAGAAAAACGGATAACGAACGCGAATTCGAAATCGTTTTTTGGAAAACAAAAACAAAAACAGGCTGAAAAACAGCTACATGACAGGGCCTAATCTACTCAATCTTTTTTGTTATGATTAGTTTCTGCTTCCTTTTTTTTATTATTGCCGACAACTAGCTGTCTCTTTATTTTATTTTACTTTTAATTTCTTCCCATTTAAAACCTCTCAATTTATCTTCTTCTTCTCTTAATTTTCAACTGCCTTTGTAAAAATAACTTTTCCTGTGAGGAGAAGAAAATGGTTCTTCTAAAGTTTATTTTTTTTTATGGTTATTTTCGTTTTCGGGTTCAGAGAAAACAACATGGCAATTCTTTGAATATTTGGAAGCTGTTAGATTCGTTTGTTTATAATTATAGATTCAAAATTCTTTTTTTTTTTGCCAGTAATTAACTAACCTCACAAAGATAAAATGTATAAGCACACCGGTTATTTTTGGCATTAATTAAAGAAATGGTAGTTTTAACATTAAGTGGGGTTTATATATATACAAACTAAATATTTTTTAAATTTTTTTATGTGTGTACTTATGAAAGGAGTGTAGATACTGTTTTTTAAGAGTGTCAATATCGTCACTCATATTCTATACATATTATATAACAAATGAATTGGACCCATTTTATAAATATATTCTATGCATATAATTTAAAACAAAAATGAGTTGGGCCCATTTTTCCATTTTTATAAATATATTATATAAATATAATTTAAAACAAAAATGAGTTGGGTCCATTTTTCTATTTTTATAAATATATTATATAAATATAATTTAAAGAGTGACGATAATGACACCCCTCAAAAACCGTATTTACACCCCTTTTGTAATTACACCTATCAAAAATTTTAAAAAATCTATAATTTATAAATAAACCCCACTTAATGACAAAAATACCATTTCATTAATTATATTATTTTTGTAAGTATACACCGCCTATAACTATTGAATAATGTTAAACATCTCAACTACAATCCCACAATTTCCATCCCAACACATGTGGCAGCTGATGTGTCACTTGGTGAGTGGACGCACATTAATTGATACTTATCTCTCTTACCCATGCATTCACTCACCAATTAATGTTTGTCCACTCACCAAGTGACACTTTAACTGCCACGTGTGTTGGGATGAAAATGGTGGGATTGTAGACGAGATGTGTAGCATTACTGATAACTATTCTTATGTTATTTAATCAACTTTATTATTATTTCCAATTTTGTTGTTATCATTAATTCTCTTACTATTCTTTGTCTTTCCAACTTCTTTTTTCTTCTCAGTTTTTTCAAAATCAAACTCCATTTTCATTATTTATTTTTCCGTTAAAAATCCATTTTAAGAATTTTTTTATTGGATAACCACAGTTGTAGGGATGCAAGAGTTGTGTCATGTTCCAATTGAGTAGATAAATGTTAAATGATATTTCAAAAAAAAAAAATAGGTGTTCCTTGAAATTAAAGAGCACCTAATATATATATATATATATATATATATATATATATATATATATACTAGAAAGAACATCTGATATTGATAAATAAATAAAATTCTAAAGTGTGTTTGAAAAAAAAATATAGATAATATATTTAATTTAAACGTCTGTTTATATATATATAATAATTTTGTTCTTTGAATAAAAAAAATTAAAACTTATTTTTTCACAACCAAATTTATCTCATGATTTTGATTCATTTTTCAAACTTAGCAATCAATTTGTATTTTCTTAAAATATATTGAAAATTTATTTAAAAGAGAATCTAGGGTTTATTAAAATGGAAAGAGTTTTTATGATATATGTTAACATCAAACTTTTAATATGAAGAAAAAAAATTCCAAAAGATTTGAATAGGAAACTAATTAATAATTATTGGTGGGTGTACTAACAAACAATTAATCCTCTTAGTAATTTTACTTAAAAATATTATTAGATTTTTAAAAACATATTAATTTAGGGTATACAAACAGTTTTCTAGAAATGCAAATATCGTCACTCTAATTTAAAACAAAAATGAATTGGACAATTTATCACAATTCTATTTTCTCTTGGCCTCAAAACCCAATAATATATACCGACTCTAATAATAAAAAATTTAGGGCTGGACGGTGCACCCCTCCAAGGTCGGCACTGTTTCCAAAGCATGTTCATGTCTTCTAAAAGTGTTAAGCATAATATGTCTCTAGTCTTCCTATATTGAGGATTGTATAATAACTAATAAGTAGTTTATATTGATTTGCAAGGCCAGTCACATCATCAATTCTAACCTTCAAATGGCTCCTCGCGTGAAGAGTAGATGAGTGTTTTTTACTTTAAAAAAAAAATATTTGTGTTATATTTGTGTTGATGATGGTTTGAAGATAAAAAATTAATTGTGGGTTGATGAAGTTATGAAGAGATGTTTGGTGATGAATATAGTTTTCTACATATTTTTTGTTTAAAAAAATTGTTTGATAATGCATTTATTTTTATGTTGATGGTTTGATAACGGTATGGATGGTGAAGATGAAGTTGGGTAATGTTTAGGAGATGAATTTAGTTTATGATATGAGTGATGAAGATGAAGTTGGGTTGAGTTGAGTGATGTTTAATCGATGAATTTAGTTTTTAAAATCTGAAATTTCGGCATTTGGGAAGTAAGAAAATTCAATAAAATATGTTTAAATTGGATTAAGAATACTAATTTAATGTAAATATAACAAGTGACATGAAAAAATGATAATAATTCTTGTATATGAGAACTCTTTTTTGTGGTTTCAATGGATTCGATTCCAAACCGAATCCGTCGAAACCTCTGAAACTCGGTTTTCATAATTATGTTATAAAAAATTAGTATAAATTGAAATAAGAATGCAAGTTTAATGTAAATATAAACAACAAAAAAATATAAAAAGAAAAAATGGTAACAAAACTTGCATATAATGTAACAACTCAATTTTGGTAGTTTCGATGGATTCGATTTTAAACCAAATCCGTTAAAATCCTCGATTTAATGAGTTTAAACTAGATTAAGAATACTAATTTAATGTAAATATAACAAGTGATATGGAAAAATGACAATAGTTCTTGCATATGAGAACTCTTTTTTGTGGTTTCAACGGATTCGGTTCCGGTTCCAAACCGAATCCGTCCACACCGCTGAAACTCGGTTTTCATAATTAAGTTACAAAAAATTAGTATAAATTGGAATAAGAATGCAAGTTTAATGTAAATATAAGCAACAAAACATATCAAATGAAAAAATGGTAACAAAACTTGCATATAATATAACAACTCAATTTTGGTGGTTTCAATAATCCGTTGAAATCGCCGAAATTCGGGTTTTAATGAGTTTAAATTGGACTAAGGACACAAATTTAATAGAAATACAACAAGTGACATGAAGAAATAACAATAATTCTTGCATATGAGAACTTTTATTTGTAGTTTCAACGGATTCGGTTTCAAATCGAATCCGTCGAAACCGCCGACACTTAAGTTTTTTTTAATTAAGCTACGAAAAAGTGAGTATAAATAGGAATAAGAATGCAAGTTTAATGTAAATTTAAGCAACAAAAAAATCAAATGAAAAAATGGTTACAAAACTTGCTTATAATATAAGTAATCAATTTTGGTGGTTTTGACGGATTCAGTTGAATTCGTCGAAATTGTCGAAACTCGGGTTTTAATGAGTTTAAATTGAATTAAGAACACAAATTTAATGTAAATATAACAAGTGACATGAAAAAATGACAAAAATTCTTGCATATGAGAACTATTTTTTGTGGTTTCAACGGATTCAGTTTCATTTCGAATCCGGTTTCATTTCAAATCCATCGAAATTGACAAAAGTCGGGTTTTCATAATTAAGCTACAAAAAAAGAAAGAATATAAATAGGAATAAGAATACAACTTTAATGTAAATATAAAAAATAATAAAGATCAAATGAAAAAATTGTAACAAAACTTGTCTATAATATAAAAACTCAATTTTGGTGGCGAAACTTGGGTCTAATGAGTGTAAATTGGACTAAGAACACAATTTTAATGTAAATATAACAATTAACATGAAAAAATGACAATAATTATTCATATGAGAACTCTTTTTTGTGGTTTCAAGTTTCAACTGATTTGGTTTTTCAAACCGATTTTGTCGAAACGTCGAAACTTTAATATAAATATAGGCAACAAAAAAGATTAAATGAAAAAATAGCTAAAAATCTTGATAAACTTGTATTCTTAGCCCATTTTATTCTTATTTTTGTAGTTTAACTATGGAAATGAAAGTTTCAGCGATTTCGTTTTAAAACTGAATAGGTTGAAAATATCGGAATGACTTATGCTCTTTATCCAATTTATACTTATTAATCTCGAATTTCAGCGGATTTGACGGTTTTAATTCCATTGAAATTGTAAAAATCAGTTACTTTATTTTATGTGAGATTTGTTGCCATTTTTTCATATTATCATTTTCGTTTATTATATCCATATTAAATTTGTAATCGTAGTCCTCTTTATAATTTTTTTAATCTTAACTTTTAGAACCCTACTCCATAGTATATATATAAAGCAGATAAACTCATACCATATATAAATTCATAAATTATTATACGAATTTGTTTTTAATTTCTCGGAGAGAAATAATTATTTTGTATTTTTTTTTGAAGTACTGTTATATAAATTCTAGGTTTTGTTTTAGGAGGAGAGGCCACCTGGTGGCTTGGTGTAATTTTTTTTTTTTTTTAGTTATTATTATTATGTATTGGATCCATCCACCCACATGAAAGTACTTTTTTTTTTAATAAATCGCATCAAAACTCGTATTAAAAAAAAAAAAAAACCAAAACTTGGAAACGAAGCGATGCCATTTACAAAATCTCTCTAAACCCCATTTCGTTTTGTGTCTCTCACTGGCTAAGCTCGACATTCGACAATGGATATCGATTTCAAAGAATACCAATTGAGCTGCGAGCTTCGAGGTCACGAAGACGACGTAAGAAGATCTCCATCCCACTGTTTTTTTATTTTATTTCTTATTCTTTTATTTTATGATAAGCATAGCAGATTCAATAAACGAACGGATGTTCATTATCTAATCGATTTTAAGTTAAGTTTTCAACTCTATCATCACACTCACTTGCACATGTAAATGAAATTCAACTGGGTTGACTTCATATTTTGTTTTAAATTGATGCAATTAGAATCGAAGATGTAAATATTTAGTATTCAGGTTGATCAACATTCAACATTTGCCCTTTTGAGTATTCATTGAGATATGCATGAATTTTGATACCCTTTATTAGGATAGAATATTATATGAGCATCAGGGTTGTGGTTGTAGTGACAAATTTTTTTACATTGAAGTTAATCAGCATATGTTGTGTGTATATGTAATACTTACATACTGACATGGATTATAGTACTATAAACTGGGGTATTTGATCACTTGAATACGGGTAAAATTGCTCACATTATATCAACACTTAAGCATATGTATTAAATTCTTGGATCTTTGTGCTACAAATTAGGTTCGTGGGATATGTGTGTGTGACAATGTGGGTATAGCAACTTCATCAAGAGATAAATCCGTGAGGTTCTGGTCTTTAGATCCATCGGACAAGAGGAAGTATCTTTCTTCGAAGATACTGTTTGGGCATACAAGTTTTGTGGGTCCGTTGACATGGATTTCACCGAATGAGGAATTTCCGGAAGGTGGGATCGTGTCGGGTGGCATGGACACAATGGTTCTGGTTTGGGACTTGAGAACTGGAGAGAAAGTGCGCACATTGAAGGGTCATCAGTTGCAAGTCACTGGTGTTGCATTGGATAACGAGGACATTGTGTCATCCTCTGTTGATTGGTAAGCTTACATATTCTGGGACAAAATATCAACTTCATATTTTCATGAGTATGTCCCAGAAGGTTTTATAATATATGCAAGCTTGTTAATAGATACTGTCAAATAATTTTCCTATCGCTCAAATGAAATGATCTTTTAACTGTCTCGTTTTCCCTAACTTATTCAATTATTTGAATGCTACAATCAACTTATTTTGTACTATCTAGGCCTAGCATGCTGTTTTAACTCAATATTTGATATAATTTTTTTTTGGCTTCTCCATTGCAGTACTTTAAGACGGTGGAAGAATGGCCAACAAGTTGAGTCTTGGGAGGCACATAATGCCCCAATCCAAGCAGTTACAAGGCTGCCATCTGGCGAGCTTGTTTCAGGTCTTCTTTTTCTTTTCCTTTTTATTAAAGATTGAGGTGACTAGTGCCAATTTTTTTTTATCTTTTATATTTTCTTTTCTGCTTTATTGTCTTATGAATCTTATCTATTTATTTTGATATGAAGTGCATTTTAGTACATAATGTGGTACAGATTCAATTTAGAGTACAAATATTTTTAGGGTTCCATGTGATTGCATGGGGTTTGTTTTGGTCTTTCCATGTTCTTGAAATCGTGGTACATCTGGGATTTAGATCCTGAAAAAGTTTGATCATCTTATATTTTCCTTGTAATTTGATTTTATTTTCACTAAAGTTTTATTCTTGTAAATATTATTCCCCACACCCAATGGCTTTGTTGAAATTCTGAATATGGTCAACTTAATTACATCACTTGAACGTAATATAGAGGTTCTGATTAATTGCTATATCAGATTTGAGCTTTCAAATTTCACAATTGCCCTTTTCTTCTGTATGAATTTATGGTGTTGATTCGATGTTCTGGCATAATACAGGTTCAAGTGACACAACCTTGAAACTTTGGAGAGGAAAGACATGTGCTCACACTTTTGTTGGGCATACAGGTTTTTTTTTTTTCCACTTCCTGCTCATAACATGCATAATAACTGATAAATTAGCATTTACTATATATTCA
The DNA here is from genome assembly GCA_033220585.1 of Dipteronia sinensis. Classification (NCBI taxonomy): domain Eukaryota; kingdom Viridiplantae; phylum Streptophyta; class Magnoliopsida; order Sapindales; family Sapindaceae; genus Dipteronia; species Dipteronia sinensis. The sequence goes on from CM065643.1 coordinate 6,612,750, forward strand.
TGTTTATCAGTTTGGGTTTTTGTCTTTGTACTCAGAAGAAAATCCTTTTTTCTCCATCATATTTGTTGTTAGGGTAAGCAGGGTGTTTAGAATGCTTTTATTGCCTACTTCAAGTCTTTTGATTGATTGCATAACAAGAATACATATAATGTTTATATTTGCTGTTATTATTACAAGTCTATTGACTTTTTATAGGAAAAAGCGAAAATTGTATGCATAATTACAAAAAGTGAACAAGCTATCCACAGAAACATGTTTCCATGTGGCTCAAATTCAACGTGAGAGATTTATGTCACACTTCAAGCTGCATGCCTGCATGTCATAGCCTTTCTCTTTCTTCCTGCCCCCCCCACCCCCCACCACCACCACTAAGTTGTATATTTTGAATGCTTGTAATTTTACCCATTTTTTTATTACAGTTAATACTCATTCACTTTTTTTTCTTGCAAACTTTGCTAAAGTCTACTTTGTAATTCTTACAACACCCTCTTTCGGATTAAAGTCTACATTCTTTCATTCTTATGATTTGTAAACCTAAAAAGAATTCCACATCATGACCTTGTTGACTCATGAAGGGTGGTTTGCTCAAGTGATATACTTCTTGTAAAATCTTTCCCATTCAAAGATATTCTCTCCCCTATGACTTGTCTAAGGTCAAGGCAACATGCTTCATTGTCTTGTTACAAGATATCAAATATTTAATGTTATGCATGTGCCTATGCGTCTAATGTTTTATGAGCCCTAGGGCCATATATCTTCTTGGTTGAGAGTGAGGTTGCTTTATTTCTTTTAGGTGCATGATTGTTATTTACTAAGGTCAAAAATAGACAAAATAGAGAAACTTATGCATTGCAATATGCCAATATGTTATGCAGATACAGTTCGAGGTTTGGCAGCGATGCCTGGTGTGGGAATTCTTTCTGCATCACATGATTGGTGAGAAATTTTATATATATTTTTTTGTTATTTTCTAGCATTGATGGTTGTCATTGGATGATTGATGCTTTCTCCCATGGATGCTGGTATTAGTGTTTTGCAGTCAAATTGAAAGACAAGTGGATAAAATAAACAGTTGCAAATTATGTGAATAAATACTTACATAATGCATTTAGCATTGTTGAAAGGACATTAATAGTTTAACATCTAAATCTTAGTGGATTGCATTGCTAGTAAGGGCATGATACTTGAAGAAAAGTAAGGTTGGAAATTTAGCTCTGTTGTGAGCTTAAATTTACTGAAATGTTGCTTTATCAGCAACAGATGCTTGTGCTTGTTCTTTTCCCAGTTATATAGTTTCTGAAGATATAAATTCCCCTGTTTCTTTTCCTTTGAAAATGTGGGACATGGCTGGACTCTTTTACTTTAGATTCCTTCCCTTGGGTTAGTTATATAGCAAGATAGTCTGCTATACAGTTAAACGTTAGAACATATTAGCCAATCTTCCTTCTAATGGATGGTAATTTAGTTGGAGTGTGAGTTTGATTAATTGCTCTGGCCTCTGTGAGTTATTTTCAACTGAAGTGTGCTGCAGTTGATGCTCTACAAGTGTGCTAACATCTTGACTGGGGTTGTAGTTAACATGTTGAAGAAATAATATTTCATCTAGAGAGATAACTGTGGCCTAATTCTGTGGTCAGATAACTCAGTGATTTTGCTTTTTTAGTTCATTTTTTCAGGTTTCTCTTTTTTATCAATTTTGTTTATCTTGATTATCAGCAATGTTATTTAACTGTGTTTTAATTGCATCAGCACCTATCAGATTGTGGACGCTAACTGGCCAAGTATTAATGGAGATGGTTGGTCATACTGCTATTGTCTATTCAGTTGACTATCATGCATCTGGACTTATTGTCAGTGGCAGTGAAGATCGTTTTGCAAAGATATGGAAAGGTGATTTCTTTTTATGTTTGTGTTTCTCTTTTTTCGCTTTCTTCTATGTTGGATATTAATTGTGGTTCTTGCTTGTGCTCTGATTGTATTTAGCTAGGTTTGCCTGTTCAAGTCATGTTTGTGAATTTTAACTTAAGCATGATCATATTTAATGTTAGTAATAGTCTTCAGTTACCTCTAAAATGAAAATTTTGGTCCTTAAAAATAATAGATGGACAAAATTTGTTGTTTAATTTACCTATGAAATCGTGTCTTTTTGTAGATGGAGTTTGTGTTCAGAGCATAGAGCATCCTGGCTGTGTTTGGGATGCCAAATTTTTGGAAAGTGGGGATATTTTGACAGCATGTTCAGACGGAGTTATACGTATTTGGACACTACAACCAGATAAGTTTGCAGACCCACTGGAACTTGATGCATATGCTTCTGAACTTTCCTCATACAAGAACAGCAGGTATTATAATCTAATAGTGGCCAATGCCTTGTGATACTGTATTACTGTTATATGTGGGCATTACTCAATTTCAAGTCAATGATTCATGGCTTATAATCATCTTATCTAGTAATGTACCTAGTTTTGTATATTGGTATTTTGTAATAAATTTGGCTTTTTTTTAGGTAATATATCTGGTATTGTCTCTGAGGATATATATATATATATATATATATATATATAGCAGTTATCAGGTGTGGGATCACATGTGATAATCAACATAAATTTTTTTACACTGATTATCACATGTGATAATCAGTGATCTCCTGACTTGATAATATAATTCCCTATATATATATATTCAGTAATCTTTTGTCTGAGTCCGATTGTTTATGGCAAGTTGATTGCCAGAAGGATCAATTTAATTGTCAGTTACCCCTTTATGGTCAGCTTTGCCTGATATATAACTTGTTCCTCGCTGTTTGTATCAGGAAGAGGGTTGGTGGATTGAAATTGGAAGATTTACCAGGACTTGAGGCTTTACAGATTCCAGGTGTGATCTAGTTGTACTCATCTTTAAAGTATTTAAAAGTGGATAGCCTAGTTAGTTAGATCTTTTGCAGTAAAACAGAAGTTCTAGGGATCAATATTCTTCACAGCAACCTAGAATGATGACTTAATTTTAATTGTATTGTGCTGTCGGGTGGGGTGGGTAGGTGTGCGTGGTAAAATAATATGTTGGTATATTTACTATTCTATTGATTTTTTTCATTGTTAAATATATGATAATGTTGCAGTTGCTGGATGGACATCCATCTAAAGTTGGATATCAAATGTGAAAGTATTGTGTAGGTTGTGAGAATACCAATATAATTGTTGATGCCTGGTAAAATTTTCTAGAAAGCAAGTCTTGATAATTATGTTGAGCAGTAGAGAACAATATCTTTATACATGCTGAGTTATTATCACATAGTTGTCCAAGCTTAGTTCGCTGAAGTTTGATTTGTGTTAACTGGTTGCTATTGTTGCAAGGTGCAATTGTAAATTGTTTAATATTTAATTCATTTGATCAGGATCCAATGATGGCCAGACAAAAATTGTGAGAGAAGGGGACAATGGTGTAGCATATTCGTGGAATATGAAAGAACAGAAATGGGATAAAGTAATCTCCAATTTCATGCTAAGTTGTTTTATTTATTTATTACATGATCATATTCTTCATGTGACTTTCTGCACCTTTTGTGTTAATATCTTCTGCTGATTGGTCTTTGGCAGCCTTTTGTTTTTATTTTACTGTGATACTGGGACTATTGTATATGTGCCATTAGTTTGCTTGTAGATATAAAGTTTTCATCTATTTGTTCTATAAAAGATATAACTGTTCTTTAGGTTATTGATATCACCTCTGTATGCTCATCCATGCATGTTTATGGAGTTCATTCATTAGTGAGCTTTTGGTCCTCTCTCTCTCCCTCTCCCCTCCCATTTTCAATGCCATTCCTTGTATGTACGCAGTAGACTAGGGAGTGCTCCCATTTTCAGCATTGTTCTCTCTCTCTCTCTCTCTCTCTCTCTCTCTCTGTCTCTCTTCATTCGTTGTATGTACACAGCAGACTAGGGTGGTGCTCCCATTTTTGACATTATTTTTACTTATTAATGTATTGGAATGAGAAATGAATGATGTAGTGAAAGACAGCCATATATTAAGTTTGTAGTTGGAAGGCTTTTATCAGTTTTGGATGTGTCCATAAATATTTGGACAGCTTTCTCTGCATAATATGGCAAATACTCGATCGAAATTTGTACCGTTGGCTTGCTGTGACATTAGGTCATACACTTGAGCAATTATATCTCAAGAGAAATAATACCTAAGGTCTATCTTTTTTCTTTTCTGAAAATATATCCGAATCAGAATATGAAACTGTAGATATTCCATTTTGTTCTCATTTAGATAAAACTTTATGTCACAAGTACATTGTATTTTGTTCTCTTATTGGAAGAACAAATTTTATAGGAGGGAAATTATAAAACGGGTGTGGTTGAGGAAAATATATCCTTTGTTTTATGATTGTGCTTAAATGTTCGTCATACTAACAATTATCCATTTCTTTTGCCGGTCATGTTTTCTGAATCCATTTATAGAATTAATAGTTATCACTTGCCTTTCTTTGGCTTTATTTTTGGCGTCTCATTCCCTGATTTGATCTTTTCTGTGTCAATTTAATTGTCAATTTCAGACTTATTTATAGGGCCATATATCTTGTATGTGCAATTTTACTCTTAATAAGTTACCGTTTCACCAAAAGCTTAAGCTTGAGCCCAAATAATAGTATTAAGCTCAAACACACACTCTCATGTGCAGACACATAGGCTTGTCATGTGAACCAACTAACCAAGTCACTTGGGATGATATTCTTACGTATTTGTTCAATTTCATCAATCCCCATCATTTCCTTTTATATTTTTTAATTTTTACTACTCTAACGCGCTGAGTTTCTGTTTAGTTTGAATTAATGTATGTTATTATTTCTTTCATGCCAGAGAAATTTATATTTGGTTATTGCTTGAACTTTTAGATTGGCGAAGTTGTTGATGGACCAGATGATGGCATGAATCGCCCTGTTCTTGATGGAATTCAATATGATTATGGTAGGTGTTTTACATCTTTCGTAGCTTCTTATTTTATTTTGAACTTTTTATATATGTGTTTTTTTATTTAATTTTTTACTTTCTTGACACAGTTTTTGATGTTGATATTGGAGATGGGGAGCCTATCCGTAAGTTGCCCTATAATCGTTCAGGTATGTTTCTTCTCCTTCGTCTATTACTCTGATTTGGTTGTTTGATAGATAGTAACCACCTTATTATTTGTTCCTCTCCTACAACCGACATTTATGGGCACTGAATTTTATGCTCACTTTAGGACATGTTTCTCTTATTTTCATGTGACTGTAATTCATTGCAGTCCTTATAACTATGTTATCTGTAAAGAAAACAAATCAAGCGGATTTGGTGCAGAATGAAATGTTTCTTTTGCAACTTGATGATGCTTCAGAGTTCACTTTGTTTAAAAGTTGAGATTAGGATGATCTGAGGAGTTGATATGTCATTTTTTGTTATATATTACTAATAATACTCTTGGATTAGCAGTCTAATACTGTATATTCAAATTATTTCTGGATGTAACGTTTCCCTTTATTTGTGATCTTGTTATTTTTATGAAGTTAGCTTGCTTCATTGTTAGTAAAATTCAGAATATTGATTTTCCTCTGAATGAACTTGCCTACTTTCTTCCTGCAATTTGTCCTATCTTTCTATAGGTGTCTGTTTCACACCTTTTCCTGGCCTAGATTTCACAATTTTTTTAACTTAATTATGCTGTCCATTCCAACCATGACATCTCTCTTGCACACTCCACTGTATATGTCTATGTTTACTTGTTTAACATGTTGAACTTTGGTGAAGTTAGTCTTGTCCTTGGTGACATTATATAAATAATTTTTACATCGTAGAGCTTATAGCCCTCCTACTTTCCTTTAGTTGCTTATAATTTGGTAAAAAAATAGGGGAATGGAAATATTAATACTCTCGAAGAGGAACTTTGGAATACTGTTGTTGACATTCATGCAGTTATATTTTACTGTAAGCTTGGTGTGGAACTTCAAGTGTCCTCTCTATCCCTCTCCTCCTTGCAAAGCAATTTCCTTAATTTTGTAAAATATCATAATTGTTGTGTGTGTGACTGTTAAATTGCTTACTACAAATGAAACATGCATGTATGTGCTAATAGCATAACTGATATGATACTTCCAGATAATCCATATGATGCTGCTGATAAGTGGCTTCTCAAGGAGAATCTTCCTCTTTCATACCGACAGCAAATTGTAGAGTTTATTCTGCAAAATACTGGACAAAGGGACTTCAATCCCAATCCATCATTTCGTGATCCCTACACTGGCTGTAAGTACATTGCCTTATTGGCATTTTGACATGAGTATTACTGGTTCGTAGTCCTTATTTTATCTGTTTTCATTCCAGCAAGTGCTTATGTACCAGGAGAACCTTCTAGAACGTCTGGTATGGCTTCATTTTCAGGGAAAAGAAAACTTACCTTCTTCATATTATGCACCTTACACTTTCTTCACCATCTCTAACGTAAGGCTCTGAGCTCTAATACTTTTCACAATTTTGTGTATATAACAGTTATGTCAGCAAAACCTACCTTCAAGCATATACCTAAGGTATGCCTTACTGCTTTTGATTTTAAGAGGTCAGTGATGTATGTATCAGTCAGAAGGTTTGGATTTGTGCTTTGATAATATGATCATGGTGGGTGATTCTTATATTTTATGGTTAGAAAGTTTGTCATTAAATGTACGTTAGAGAATTGAGATTACTACACTGACCATGTGTTAGTTTATGCTTAGCCAATATACCTTCAATTCACTACTCTTTGCCTCCTAACCAAAATGTCTCAAGATAGAACTGCAAAGATGAAAAATTCCCTTCTGGTTTGATGAGTTTTGTTAATGATGTTAAACACTCTCACACTTCTTTTTTTAATACCTAGAACTCTCGTGATCTTTCCTTTGTTCTGTGGGTTCTAAACTGGGGGTCACTACCGGATCCTACAACCCTGGTAGCCATGAAACTCTTAGGATTTTTAATATCCTAGGTAGGTTGACCCAAGGGGTATTGTACCTTGGCCTCTTGGTTGGAAATCCCCACACTCCAGCCACTAGGCCAACCCCTTGAGGTTAACGTTGTCACACTTCATCCTAAAACAGTTACTACATTAATGGACCCTTTAGCATATAAAATCCTGATGCAAATATTAGTCATTATTATGCTGAATCTTTAAAGATCGACTTTGATTGGAATCACCCTGCTGATAATATTCTTTTTTTAGGTATATCTGCCATACTATTTTGGGTATTCGGCCTGTAGATTCTATGGTCATCTTATTCATATTTGTTATTTCATAATTTTGTTTGCAGAAAGGAATGCTTGTTTTTGATGCTGCTCAGTTTGATGGGATCCTTAAAAAGATAACAGAGTTCAACAATGCTTTATTGTCTGACTCGGTAGGTTCTTTGTATGGTAACAGTTTTTAGTTAATTTTTTTTTAATTTTTTCTGACTGTATTCTCTCAATTCTTGCTGCTGATTTTGTGTTGAGTCTTATCATAGTATTGGCTGTTTTTGTTTCCTTAATTCCTTGGAAATTATTTATTTATGGATTATTTCTTTTCTTGACCATACTTATTTGCATGGGACTTTTTTTCCATAAGCTGTCTAATATATTACTTTTGCAAATACCAATTATTGGTATATCTATCTAAACGAATCTGAGGGCCAGCAGACTGGTCTTGTATTGTTTTTAAGTTTTGTAGTTTACTATTTCCTCACTGTTGTTCCTTATCATTTAATATATAGTTTCCTGTATAATGGATCCTTTGACTATATTTTGAAGGAAAAAAAGGACTTGTCCCTGACAGAGCTCGAGATATCCAGACTAGCTGCTGTTGTGAAAATTTTGAAGGACACTTCGCATTACCACAGTAGTAGTTTTGCAGATGTTGACATTTCTTTGTTGCTGAAATTGCTAAAATCATGGCCACTGGCTATGATATTTCCAGGTCAGTGTGTTGGAATTTTAGGCTATTAGTCACTGTTCTTGTATGAGTTTCTTCTTGCAATTTTAGTTTTTTCTGTCGGTTAGATGCAGTCAGGTCAATACTCAATTGTTTTATAGTCTATAGTATTTTTTTTACTTGATACCTATCAATACAGAACGACTTCTTTTCTTTTACATTTCAAGGGCATTTAATTGTTACTCACTTTTTAAAACACCGTCTCTCTTCCTTGTGCAGTTATTGATGTTCTGAGAATGATCATCCTGCATCCTGACGGGGCAAGACTACTTCTCAAGAATGTTGAAAATGAAAATGGTATTGGCATAAAGATTTACCCTTTTATGTTTACTTTTATTATGGAAAATTTATAGTGTCAATAGTTTTACGATATTCTTTAATTATGTCATTATGTGCAACAATGTTTAATCTGTTGATAGAACCTGGAATGGACACCCGAAACTCGGACATAAGTCGATGTTGCATGTATTTCTTCTTTGGCATTTCTACTTATTCAAGTCTGATCTTTATTTTATGCTTTACGCTTTAACCAGATGTATTGATGGAAATGATTAAGAAAGTCACCACAAATCCTGCAATTCCTGCAAATCTTTTAACCAGTATCCGAGCTGTGTCTAACCTGTTCAAGAACTCTAACAACCACAACTGGCTGCAAAAAAATCGCTGTGAGGTTAGTACAGCTCATCTATATTCTGATTTTATGTTACATATAGGAACTTGATAATGATTAGTTGTAGAGTAACTTGAAAATGTTTCTTGAGAGACTATAAATTATAACTCTTAATTTTTTTTTTCTTATCATAAATTCTATTAGACCATCAAGGTTTGCCTTAAGAAAAATGTTTCTTGAGAGAGAATTGAAGTTTTATAACAGAGGAAAATGTGTCTTTTCGTTTTACATGATTGTCATGGAGAGGTCTGCAAATTTTTATACTGAGCAATTCTCACATTCAGATGATACTTATCAGTATTATATATTCATGATATAGTATTTTGTTTAATTTAATGCTGTTAACCTTGCAGATTCTTGATGCATTTTCAAGTTGTTACTCATCTCCAAATAAGAATTTGCAGTTGTCTTATACTACCCTGATTCTCAAGTAAGTATTCTCTTTTTGACATGCATGCCTTTTTTTAATTTACTATGATACTGAAGTTGTTTCTGTACTTCACAGTTATGCAGTGCTGTTAATTGAAAAGAAGGATGAAGAAGGTCAATCTCAAGTTCTTTCAGCAGCCCTTGAGGTAAGTTTTTTTCCGCCATTTTCATACATGTCTTAGAATGGATGTCTTTTTGCATATTATCTCTCCCTCTCCTTCCTTTTCTGATTTGATTCATCATTTCAAAAGATTTAATCGGGCATTGTGTTTTCATTTTTAATTTGAGATGGAACTTATTCAATTTTTTTTTTCAATGATAATAGAGGGTTATAAATTTGGAAATTATAAAATTTTGTTCCTTATTTTTTCTACCCACAGATTGCTGAAGAGGAGAAAATAGAAGCTGATTCAAAATTCCGAGCATTAGTTGCTATTGGATCATTGGTATCTTCTTTAAACCTAACATTTATATTTGTGCTCTGCAGTGATGGTCTGTTTACTTAAATTGCAGTTTTGGTGGTTTAAGGAGATCCATTAAGAAAAGATAATCATATTAATCTCCCTATCTATTGTTATTATATTATTTCATTGTATAAAGGTCATGTTTAATGTCCGTGTAACTTCATTCCAAGTATGAAACAATTAGAGAGGTTATATGCTCAACAATCTAAGGCGCTAATGAGATCTGAAATGCAAACCATTAAGAAATAATAATATAGAGAATCTAGTTAACTAAGTTTCAACAAATAAAGTGCAGGCAGCGGATGTATTGGTTTGATATATAGATCAATTATAAAGTATTGGCATCAGATTTTTGTATTTGGACGTAACTCGATTGATTTTCATATCAGATTTCCTCTGTGAGATGCCTGGTGTATTATTTTTTACTTAATTTTTTGTGTGTTTTCTAATACAGATGCTTGAGGGTTTTGTGAAAAGAATAGCAATAGACTTCGATGTAGGGAACATTGCCAAAATGGCAAAGGCTTCTAAGGAAATGAAGATTGCCGAGGTTGGAGCTGACATTGAACTGTTGACGAAGCAGAGTTAATATGTTAGTAACCGGTGAAAGATTCTATTCTTAGCTTTCTCATGTTGTGCCTACTCTACATATATAAATTCCACTTATTTCACCCCTTTTGCAGGATTGCGAAATGATAAACGACCAAAGATGATTGCTAAGATGGTTGATTAAATGTAAGTACATACATTGCAGCCGGTTACAAGAGACTGATCTACAGAAGGATTGTCAAGAGAGGGATACTTGTGACTAGGAAATTGACTCTAGCAGGACATTCAAGGGTTTTTGTTTTATTCTTTTCGTTTATTTTTGTGCAGAAATGATAATTCAGTACTTTAGACACATGTAATTCATCATGGTACACAAATTTCATACTTGTTTTTTAGGACACAATTGTACCAAATTTACTCTGTTTAGGTGTGTAAAGCAATTATAAATCAGAATTACACCTTTTGAACTAGAAAAAAAATTAGAGAAACTCTGTTCCTTATAATATGGTTTGATTAAAAGATCGGAGCAACTTCATTCCAAACAGGGTTTTTCATGATTTATAATATACATTTTTGTCATACATGTTGAAATCCTCGGCGAAGGAAATAGCAGGAAAGAGAATTGAGAACAGATTTCACTTATATTTTGCATAGAATCTATTATCACTCCACAACAACATTCTATTCAACTTGATTTGAACATTTCTCTGCTTCAAATGCCAATGCCTTGGTTCAATCCTCTTTCCCAGACTAAACCCGAAATATTGAGGAAACTCCTTCAATTCCTCCAAACTCCTCCCCATCTCATAAACCAAGAACTCAAACTTGATCCTCAAGTTATCTTCGATATCGTACCCGAAAATCGCTGGCATTCTCGAGGAAAATCCTGCTGCCTCTTCATGGCTCAACCCTATGCTTCTCAAGAACCTCAACGTCTTGCGTAGCTTCTCCACTCTTGTGTTCAAAAGATGTGCATTTAGTGTACTGGGCACGTTCAGTTTCTTCACCCCAAGTTTCCTGAGATAACTGAGCGTTGGTTGGAGACAGTATTCGACGTTTGAGAAAAGAATTTGAGGACAGTTCACTACTAAGCCTCGCCGTTCTTGAATTGAAGCCTGTAAATCCGTGATCAGGAAGTCCAGAACAGGTTCGATCTCAGAAGAATCAAAGTTAAGGTCGAAAAGTTGAGGACATAAGTAGGCAAGCCGCGAGAAGTCAGTGTCGTGAAGGCCTCTGGATTTGAGGAAATCAATGGTGGAGAGACAGTGCTGTACAACTTGTGGGGAGGGAAGCTTGTGAGGTTTAGTGTTAGGGTCAATGATGCCAAGGGATTTGAGGTACCGAAGATTTTCGCGGTGAGAGGTTCGGAATTTGAGATAAAGAGCAGGGTTTTGAGAGGAAGAAGAAGAAGAAGAAGAAGAAGAGAGATTTGGGGCTTTGGGTAGTGAATTGGAGAGGTGAAGGGAGATAAGCATTGTTTGCTTTTGGTGTTTTGTTTTAACTAACAGCAAGTGAAGTGAAGCTGAGTTTTGTGTGGTCGTTTTTTAGATATGTGCATGACAAGATAAAGTTTCTTTGCAACTCGATCAAGTGACCAAAAATAATTAACAAAGAAAAATTAGTGTCATCCCATCTTAACAAAAACTAACATTTCTCCTTTCACGTTAGTGGTAAGGGTTTTGAATCCCATTATACACTTTTAACAAATGTATGGGTAGATATTTACGCATTATAGGTGTAAATATCCAAATCGAGACATGCATCTCTCATCCCACGTTAAGGGTGAGTGGTTCTAGTCTAATCGTATACATTTTATAAGTATGTATAAGTAGATATCCTCGAATTACATGAGTAAATATCTGAATCACGTATGTAGTGTTTGATTTCGACAGGTTCGTGCCACTTACATTTTGGTGTCAATTTTCTTTTTTAAGAAAAAATAAACCAGAGAGAAATTAGTGATTGACTAATGAAGATTAAGAGGGTAAGAGAGATTCCTCACTCTTAATGATGCTGAAATGTCATGTATTTATTGGTTTGTTATCTACAAAAAAGCTACACCAACAAAAATCTCCATTTGTTGGATAAACTAACAGCTAACTGTCTGTCTTCTCTCTTTTAACTGAAGACTTCACTTCGCAACTGGAAACTCTCTTCTTCAGTTTCTCTTCATTCTCCATAAATGGAAGCTCTCAACCCATCTCTACCAACAACCCACTTCTTGAAAACTCCTCTTCTCCGCTCTACATTCAATCCCCAACTCCACTTTCTCTTCAACAAAAGAACACCAACAACAACTCTCTCTTTATCCATTTCCTGCAAGTTGAGAACTTCTCAGCAAGATGTCAAAAACAAAAGCCAGAACGTGTCCAAGAAGATAGCTTTATCGGATTCATCGCCGCCGCCATTGAAGAACGAGGAAGCTTCAAAGCCGAAAGTAGAGAGCAGTAGTAGTAGTAAGGGAAGTGTTGTTGGGTTTATGAAGAGATTGCCTAGAAAAGTGTTGTCTGTTTTGTCTAATCTTCCTTTGGCTATTGGAGAGATGTTCTTCATTGCTGTTCTCATGGCTATTGGTAAGTTGAATTCTTGTTTTCTCCATTGTTGTCTCATTGGAATCTGCTTGTGATTTAGTGAATTGGGTTCTCTTTTGTTTTGTTTTTTATGTGGTGTGTATGAAATTAGAGAAATTGTTTTCATTGACTTGGTTTTTGGTTTGAAAATGCAATTGTGTGTAGAAAATTTGTTCTAATTGAATTGTTGGAGATATCATTTACCTGTAATTATTGAGCACTAAAAGCCTATGATTAAACCTGGTTTTATTGGTAGTTTAGTTGTCTTTTTTACATTGTGTGCTTGAATTGCTTTTAACAGGTACTGCAATTGTGCCATTTCTGTCTCATTGGAATCAGATTGTGATTTAGTGAATTGGGTTCTCTTTTGTTTGTTTGTTGTTTTCTGGGATGTGTATGAACTTAGAGAAATTGTTTTCATTGACTTGGTTTTTGGTCTGAAAATGCAATTTTGTGTAGAAAATTGTTCTAATGAAATGTTGGAGGTATCAGTTACTTGTAATTATTGAGCACTAAAAGCTTGATTAAACCTGGTTTTATTGGTAGTCTTTTGAGTGACATTGTGTTCATCAATGCTTTTAATAGGTACTGCTATTGAGCAAGGTGAGGCCCCAGATTTCTATTTCCAGAAGTACCCTGAAGATAATCCAGTGTGGGGATTCTTCACTTGGAGATGGATTCTCACACTTGGATTCGATCGTATGTTCTCGTCTCCCATTTTCCTGGGATCGTTGATTCTCATGGCAATGTCACTCATGGCCTGCACTTACACAACACAGATCCCCCTAGTTAAGGTTGCAAGAAGGTTTGTTTTTTGTTTTTTGTTTTTCGGTTCTTGTTGTCTTCAAATAGGAATGAATTGGAGAAGCTTTAAGTTAAACCCCAGCTATATAAAATAAAATGCAGATGGAACTTCTTACAATCGCCTGAGGCTATCCGGAAGCAAGAATTTTCCGACACACTCCCTAGAGCATCCATTCAGGATTTGGGTGTTGTTCTGATGGGTTCTGGATACGAGGTTATCATTTTACATCCTTACTTGCAAATTTAACAGCTTTAGAGAATTGTGTGACCAACTTAGTTGGCAGTGTTTTCTTGCATTTGTGAGAACATTAATATCTATTTGATCAATTACGTGCTGTGGCGATTGACTATCACTTGAGAATCATTCGAATTTAAACAAATCATGTCGTTTGACTATGGGACCTTATGTCTATTTTGATTTCTTTGGTTTTGGTTTGCACAGGTGTTCTTGAAAGGACCTTCTTTGTATGCTTTTAAAGGGCTGGTTGGTCGGTTCGCCCCTATTGGAGTGCATTTAGCGATGCTGCTGATAATGGCAGGTGGAACACTTAGTGCAGCTGGGAGCTTCAGAGGTTCAGTTACAGTACCGCAGGGGCTGAATTTTGTCGTGGGTGATGTATTAGGCCCAAGTGGGTTTCTGTCTACTCCTACCGATGCTTTCAACACTGAGGTTCATGTCAACAAATTCTACATGGATTTCTACGACAGTGGGGAAGTAAGTTCTAATTTTGTTTAGTCTAACGACCCATACGGAGGGATAGAACCTTATAGTAGAAGTTCTGATTGTTTTGCATCCAATAATTGATCTAGAAAATCTTCATGGATACGTGTTTTTAATTTCCATTATCTTTTGAATTTTTCCTTTATGAATCTCCAAAAAAATACTTGGTTCAAATGCTGGATTTTTCATTGTGAAATTATATGTTAAATTTTATCATATTATTGAATACATCTTCAGCTTTTATAGCTTGAAATTCCTGAAGAATTTTGATGCTTTTGTTTTTCTTATAAACTTTTGTCCTGGTTTACGGTATAGGTGAAGCAGTTCCATTCTGATCTTTCTCTACGCGACCTTGAGGGAAAGGAGGTGATGAGGAAAACAATCAGTGTAAATGACCCTTTAAGGTACGGTGGGATCACTATATATCAAACGGATTGGAGTTTTTCGGCATTACAGGTGATTAAGGATGACGAAGGACCTTTCAATTTGGCTATGGCACCACTGAAGATCAATGGAGACAAGAAGCTTTACGGGACCTTCTTACCTGTCGGAGATGTCAATTCTCCTGACGTCAAGGGAATGTACGTATTTCTTTACACTCGTGTTCTCCCGGTATATACAAATTTCTCTAGACAGGAATTTAGATAGTTGATATTTTGTATTCATATTTAGATCAATTTTTGTTTCCGTTACTGTATGCCAAGTCCTCTAACTTCTTTAGCACGGAATATTGTTGTGGTCGCGTAATCATTTTGAAAAACTTATGTAGACATACAGCAATTTGTAACATTGAACGTAACGATATTTTTGATATACTGACATTAGCTATCTTAGTTGAAATGAGTAGTACTTCTGGTAGTTCAATTCTTATTATCTTTCCTGTTTCTATGGAATTTTAGATCAATGCTTGCTCGTGATCTGCAATCAATTGTCATATACGATCAAGAAGGGAAATTTGCTGGAGTCCGACGTCCTAGCTCTAAGCTTCCAATCGAAATTGATGGCCGAAAAATTGTCATTGTAGATGCTATTGGGAGTACTGGTCTTGAACTTAAGGTGACTGATGACTTGGAAAATGCTGTATACAGATCTGAATATTATATGCTATCGTCTTATGATTCCATTCGTATACATTATAACTAAAGCTTGTTAATTCAGACTGATCCAGGAGTGCCACCTGTGTATGCTGGTTTTGGTGCCCTAATGCTCACAACATGTATCAGTTACTTAAATCATGCCCAGGTAAAATTTCCGTTTACATTATAAGTTTGGCTGAATCTGTTTTCGAATAGAATTATTAGTGTGGATTTGTTAGTGTTTCCAAAAGCATATACAAGGCTTTGCATCATAGAGTCTGTTATGACATTCACTACTCGTCATTGAAACATATTCGAGACAATGCATAATACTATCGTGCCATTGTTTACTCCATGATCGTGCTTCGTTATCTGATTATCTGTTTGTTTTTTCTTCTCCGGTCAACCTGAAGATATGGGCACTGCAAGATGGAACTTCAGTAGTTGTTGGGGGGAAAGCAAACCGAGCCAAGGGTGATTTTCCAGACGAAATGAATCGCTTGCTTGATAAGGTTCCTGAAATAGTTGAATCATCTATTTCCAAGCAATCTGATGGGATTAGTAGTGGCTAGTAATAGTAGTATGCAAGGCATTTGATGATGGACAGACAGCCTGCAGCAATTTCAAGTGGGATGATATATCTATCGGAGCTAAGTATACTATTTCGAATATGTTGAAGGTATATACCAAGATATATTGTATTGATTCAATTTGATTGTCTAGCTTTGACAAATATAGTGAATTCATCATAGAGGTAGATTCAACAGCTTCGCCGCGGTATCTGTTTGAGTGTATAGAACTGATTGTCTTGATATTGTATGTATACATTGTTGTCTTTCTTTGATAATTAGACAATCTGTATACAATTTATGGTACTTACTGGCTATACATGGATTAATTCATATACATTGGAATATTACAACTTTCTATATAACTGTTATGTGCTTTCTTTCGTTGGGATCCACTAACATCACGTTGTGTGACATGTATATTGGAATGGTTGCAATACTCCCATCCCATGCCCTTTCTACGGTACTTCACAATGCACCCAAGCTTTTTCCCATGTCGATAGACACATGTAACAAACATCACATAGGCATGGAATATGTAACAAACATGCAATGCGTGTGGAAGATAGGCATGATCTTTGCATTGCTCAACTGAATTCTCCTCAACTACTTGCAAAGCAAGCAACTCAACTTTTCAAAAACATTAGAAATAGAAGCTGAATTCTCTCTACATTTCAAAAACATTAGAAATAGAAGCTGTTGGAGAATGTGATGATGGTGATGAGAATGTTGTGGGTTGGCAGAAAAAAATGAGTAAGGAGCCGGCATGAGGCTTCTTCCATTCGTGCCGGCTCCTTTCTCTCATCTTCTTCTGCAAACCCAACAGAATTTCCTTCACATTAAATTGAACATTAAATCATGACTTGTTTATTTATTTGAGATATTGAATTATTATAACAAATTTATTTCAATTAAATCAAGTGCATGTCCATCATATTATTATGAAACTAGTAGACTCCATTATATATGCATGATTTAAAGTTTAATTTTAAGGGATTGACACCAGCATTAGATTACACAAACTTGAATGAAGAACCGTTCCATGTTTAATTGCAAGTTTTTGACTTTCCTTTTTTTGCATTCAATTGGTGTAGTGAAGTGATGAATTTGATTGAAAATAATCAAGTGAAATCATAGAGACTTTGAAGGAAAACGGAAACGAGTAGGCGTGGGGAAATGTCACAGTGAAGCTGGCGAAGGCATACGGTTTTTGCTGGGGGGTTGAGCAAGCTATCCGGATTGCTTTTGAAGCAAGAAAACAGTTCATGAGGAGAACATTTGGATTACAAACGAAATTATTCACAATCCAACTGTTAATAAGGTGTTATAAACTTAATCCAATTTATCTAATTAATAATCTCAATTATACATTGAATCAACTTTGATGGAACAGTTAATCTCATTGCTATATATTAATGTCCTTTCATGTATATATAGACAACCAAAAAGTTTTATGTTTTTGTTGAGAAATTCTCCATTTACAAATATAGTTTTACATTATTTAACATTTCTGTCACATACATACACTTTGGTTTTGCTACCCTTTTGTAGAATTTGGTAAAATATTGTGTTGATCATGTGTGTAACAGTTACAAAGACCAAGGGAATTTTGAAGATTTAAGATTCTAAACTTTTTCCTGTTTCTTATTTTAGGCAAGCTCAAGTTTGATTTCTAAAATGAAGCTTTAAACCTTTGTTTATTATTAGGTCCAAGATATTGGTAGAAATAGTTAATGTTTTAAGAAACGTATTTTTGTTGATTAAATTAAATGCCATGTTTCTGGAGTTGTGTTGTTCTTTTTTATTATTTTTTCAACTAGAAAGTGACACTCTGAAAATTTTCATGGCAGCATTTAGAGGAGATGGAAGTTCAAAATCATCCTATTGACAAAGGGAAGAAGCAATTTGATGTTGTAGATAAGGATGCATGATGTTGTGATTTTGCCTGCATTTGTGGCTTCAGTGGAAGAAATGTACATTTAGAGTAAGAAAAATGTACAAACTGTTGATGATACTACCTGCCCTTGGATATTGAAGTTACCCTTAGCTTGAGCAGTTATCAGGTGTGGGATTTCCTGTACGGAATTGTCGATTGCTACATGCAGTAATTCAATAGGTACTCGTAGCAATCCAATAACTACTTTTAGCAATTGACGATTTTGTATGAAACCCTGCACCTGATAATTTATACTTTAGCAGCTATAGATAAGCTAAGCTTTTAGGGTGCGTTTGTTGCACCAGATAAGACTGGGATTGGACTATTTTTTGTCTAATCCCATGTTTGGTGAGTCTAAGCAGTTGAGATTATTTTTATCCTAAAATCATTTTTATCCTGTTAGAGGAGGATAAAATTATCCCCTCCAAATCAACGGGATAAAATAATCCCCCTTTTCACCAACGCCGCACGTCTCCTCTCGCCGTCAACGACCACCACAAGATATGTACACGCCTCCGACTTCCGCCGGCCGCCGCGCCTCTCATTGCCGTTGCTTTAACCGCCGTCGCTACCACCATTGCAGATCTAAAAAAGAATAGAGAAGAGAGAAGAGAGAAGAGGTTGGAGGAGAGATGTGTGTTTTTAAATGAGAAATTGGATGGAGATAAAGATGGAGATGGTAGTTGATTGTTGGATTTTATGAATGAAAATTGTTGATTGAAGTTGTGTGAAAAAAGAAAAAAAAGGAAAAAAAGAAAAAAGAAAGCATAGAAAAAGAGAAAGAGAAGAGAGAGATCGTTGATGTAAGAGTGTGGATGTGTGTGGATGTGGGTTGGTAGATGTGATTGGGTTTTTTATTTTTTTAAGATAATTTTTTTTTTAATTTTGTCCAATCCCATTACTTACCCAAACATATGATTGGATTATTTTTAATCCAATCCCATGTTGCACCAAACACGGAAAATACTATAATTAATCCAATCCAATTCCATATCTTAAAAATAGTCCAATCCTATCCCGTGCACCAAACGCACCCTTATGACGTTATTCATTTCCCTAGCTAGACTCTACAACTTTATATTTTGCATCTCTACATATTTTTTTTAAGGTGTGGAATACTGTCGAGAAGCACAAGAAAGGTAAACATGGATCGGTTCTTCATCACTTCACTACACTAAAAACAAAGACCTCTGAAAGCAAAAGAAAAAAAAAAACGGAAGTCAAAAACTTGCATTTAAATATGGATTGGTTCTTCATTCAAGTTTGTGTAATCTACTGCTGGAGTTGATCACTTATTTATGCTAAAATTAAACTTTAAGTTAAGCTTATTGGAGTCTATTAATTAGTTTCATAAAAATATGCTGGACACTTGATTAAATTAACAATTCAATATCTCAAATAAATAAACAAGAAATTTAAACTTGGTTGACGAATTTATGATTTTTGAATAATCTAATTTAACAATTAAGTCAAACTAGCTGCATGGATTTGAACTTTGAATCCTCCCACCATATTCTACAATGCAACGATTAATTAATAAATCAATAAAATCGTATATTCAGATTTTGATTACTGGATTGTCGTCAAATTTTGATTCGTGATGCACCATAGAAAGGGCATGTCACAGTAACAATCGGTGAAATGAATATTTATCATATCATATGACCGGAATATATCCGATCACATAAATATCATATAACTGTGAGATATTTTTAGACTGAATAACACCATTAACAGGTTTGATTGAAGTATCGAATCACCACCAATTGTTACTATGGCATACCCTTTCTTTGGTACATCAAGATGCACCCAAGGTTTTTCCCACGTCGAGAGACACGTGTCACAAACCAAAACTATGAAAAGTAAAGCGATAAACCTTTGGCTTTATGCATGATCACTTCAACTTACTACGTAACTAGCTACCTACAAATCCTCATTTGATATCTACAACAACAGTATATAACTATATATACACAAGAAAGCCTCCATTGGAATAATTTCACCAAAAGATCAAACAATAAGACATTGAGATAGAATATAACCTGGAGAGATGCCAAGAGAGATCCATTAGAGATCATGGAGGGGAGAGAGTGTGATGACGATGATGAGAATATTGTTGGTTGGCAGAAGAAGAAGATGAGAGAAAGGAGCCGGCACGAATGGAAGAAGATGTGGGAGATAGCAGGACCTGTCATTTTAGCTTCAGTGTCTGAGTTCTCAATTGGGTTTCTGACATCTGCTTTTGTTGGTCACTTGGGAGACCTTGAACTTGCTGCTGTTTCTCTTGTCCAGAATGTCATTGAAGGCTTTGTTTATGGTTTCATGGTAAGTTTGTTATTTCTCATTTCATTTTCATCCATCAAAATCTCACTTCATTCATTGTCTGTCTTTTGGGTAGCAATTATAATCACCTAAATTCGTGTATGATAATCACTTTTATTTTGGTGCTTAAATATCATTGTTGGGTCATTTGTTAATACTTTAAACGTTTATACAATAATCACTTTATTCTATTGCTTGCTTCAATATCATTGTTAGGTCATTTGTTGATAATTTAAAACATTCATCTGATAATCACTTTCTTCTAATGTTTAAATATCATTGTTGGGTGTTTAGGTCATTTGCTAATGCTTTAAATGTGCGTCCAATATTGATCACTTTGTCACAGTGCTTAGTCATTATTGTTGGGTCATTAGCTAATACTTTGAATGTTTGGTACATGAACTTGTTATTCAAGATGCTGTCGTTAGGTTTTTCCTAATTTGGATCTTAACATGGTATTAAAACACGTTTGGTTCTATATATTTATATGTCTACCTGAGCTTAAACTTTTAGTTCAAGTTATCGAGCTTTTACAAACGAAACTTGTTAGAATGATCTATTTATTTATGTACTTTTAATTTGGTGTAATTTGTATTAGCTGGGGATGGGAAGTGCTTTGGAGACAATCTCTGGTCAAGCTGTTGGTGCTGGAAGATTCAACATGCTTGGAATTTATCTACAAAGATCATTCATTATTACAGGCTGCACAGCATTCTGTTTGACACCAGTTTACGTCTTCGCATCGCCGTTGTTGAAGCTCATCCATCAGAACAATGAAATCTCAGAGCTTGCAGTGAAGTATTCTCTTATGATAATTCCTCGACTGTTTGCTTATGCTATCAATTTCCCAATACAGAAGTTTCTTCAATCTCAAAGCAAAGTCTGGGTTCTCACCATGATTTCAATGGCAGCTTTGGCATTTCATGCTTTGTTGAATTGGATTCTCATAACCAGGGCCTTGTTGGTGCTGCCATAGCTGGGAATGTCTCCTGGTGGCTCATGGTATCGGCCCAGATCATTTACGTCACCTCCGGGTGGTTTCCAGCTGCCTGGACTGGTTTCTCCTCTTTGGCTTTCAAGTCATTGGCCAGTTTTGTCAAACTCTTTCTTGCATCAGTTGTAATGCTATGGTAATATAGTGTACTTTGCTATATATTCATGAGATTTCGGCTTATTGATGTGTCTGGTGTAACAGCTTGAAGCTATGGAATTATACAACAATTATACTCATGGTGGGATGGTTAACGAATCCGAAAATCGCAGTAGATGCCATTTCAATTTGGTAAAATAAAGAAGAAAATTTGTTTCATGTGCTAGTAGTAATTTCTATCTCAAGTGTCATATGAGTGTGTGACTGTGTGTATATATATATATATATATATATATATATATATATATATATATGTTCAATAATTCTCATGTTTTTGATATGGCAGCATGAACTTGCAACTATGGACTTTGATTATTGCGTTGGGATTCAATGCATCAATAAGGTATCAGTTGGTTTCACAATTGTGATCACAAGCTAAAAAACATGTGCATTGTTTGTTTGTTATGTTTTTGATTTTCATCGTGCAGCGTTCGAGTGTCCAATGAACTTGGAGCTGGGAATCCAGAAGCAGCAAAATTCTCAATTGTTGTTGCTGTTTTAACATCAGCAGGAATTGGAGTTTTATTTACTGCTGTAGCTCTGGGAACAAAGAATCAGCTTCCAAAAATGTTCACTTAGCAACCGAAGGTCATTAAGGCGACATCGAAGCTGGGTTATTTTCTGGTAGCAACAATCTTCCTCAACAGCATCCAACCAGTTCTCCATGGTAATGCTGCTTCTGGGGAATTTCTAAACTTAACTATCGATGTGTACGATGTAACGGAATGACTTACGAGTTTGTTTTTACAACATTGCAGGAGTGGCAGTAGGTGCGGGCTGGCAGTTTACTGTTGCTTTGATAAACATTGTGTCTTATTACATCATCGGACTTCCTATCAGTGCCTTGATGGGATATAAATTTAAACTTGGCGTTCAGGGGATCTGGACAGGGTTGTGGATCGATTGCCTTATTCAAACGATTGTTCTGCTTGTTCTGATGCTCCGAACTAACTGGCATAAAGAGGTACATAAGTTTCTCTTCTACAATTCGATGTTCTAGACTGCAAAATCATGCCGAAAAACGAAACCTTCTTACAGAAGGATTACGATTTACGATAATCGAAATCTTCTAGCATATAAAAAATGCATGAAATGAGTACTTAAAGTCCTGCTGATAAAATAGCTAAATGATGCAGGCTTTGCAAGCTGATGATCGTGTGAGAAAATTGGATGGTGGCACTGGCACAACACAACTGTAAAATATCAAATTTACAAAGAAAAACAAAGATTCATTGAAAAATCTAACTTGCCTTCAATGAATCCTTGTTTTTTTGAAAAAGTTGTCATTCTAATAAATACCATGATTAAATAATTGATTGCAGATATTTATTTTTAAAATCTATTTACCATTATAATACATATATTGTATATAAAACAGCTACGAAATGCAGACAAGAGAACAAACAATTTGCAGCCATAAAGTCATTAACTTTTGTATTACACAACTATATACTTTGTTTTCATATGATATGGAACCTGCTGAGCATCTGCTTAACATTTTACATCGATTAGAGTTGCAATCACAGCGGAATATTATTCTTTGCGTTTTAGGTTGAACACCTTAACTAGTACATCTTCAATTGAACACCTTAACTAGTACATCTTCAACAACCTGGATAGATCTAATCGCGAAGAAATTATAACCATTTCGAAGTTAATACTAATGTTTAAGTCAAACGGCAGTATAAAATCCTGATATGCATTAGCTATAGCACCATATAGCACCATAATAAGAAGACTGAAACAAAAAATTGCCAATAGCCATAGCATCGACAGCACAAGCAAAATGAGAAGATAACCATTGTATGACAAGATCAAAAGTCGGAGGAAGGAAGAATAGTGAAGTAAAGCAGATACGAAGAGGATTACCTTATCTGGGGTAGAGGCACCGGACGTTACACCCATTGTGATGGGACCCTCTGGTAGCCAGTTTTCTTTCTCAACCAGCTCCCCATGCTAGCAAAACAATATTTCACAATTAATTCGATCGATCACACGATTTTCAAATCTACATGTCATTTTCATTTATTGGACCTTTAATTTATCGAGCTTATAAAATTAAAAAGTAAATGTACTCACACTTACCATCAACTTATATGCTATTTTATTTCCGGGACCTATTCTCTTCTCGGTGTCTACCCAATATGAGGGAATTCCAAAGTCTTCTGCAATCTCTTGAAGGTGTGATGTATTGCTTGAGTTCCACCCACCAACTACTAACATAAGATCCAGTTTTTCATCTACAAGCTTATACATTGCATCTTGTCGCTTCTGAAAAAATTTAACAAAAAGAAATTTAGCTTAAATTTGGCCTAACACAGAACACCAGGAGACACAAAGAAACTCTGCTTCCAGATAAAATGCATTTCGTCTTTAGTATTTCCTATCAGGGGAATTGCATTGAAAGTCTATTTAGATTTGCTTTCATGCAAATATGTGCATCTTTATGAGTTTCCATGTAAGTATGAAAAGACATGTAATAGAACATTATATGACATGGTATATTCTGAAAATTATGCAGATCTAATAATGGAGAACATTTGAGTAGTGGAGCAGAAAGTTACTTGAGTAGCATCACAAATTGTATTGAAGCTTATGAAGTGCTGGTTGACATTTTCCACTCCATATTTACGCATCATGGTCATATGTGCTAATTTTCCTGTAAAAATGAAAAACAACCTAAGTACCAGAGATCAAAATTTGTTGGAAAAAGATGGATGACAAAACATAATTGCAACTACCAATCTCTTCCGTTTCTCCCTTAAGCATTGTAGTTTGGTTTGCAATGCCACATTTAACCAGGTCACGATCTGGATCAAACCCTTTTGACACAGCAGACTTAAATTTCTGCAGTAAGCAAGTAACCATCAATTTATCTACACAGCTCCCCAAACTAGCTGGAAATCATAATTATATAAGCAACAAAGTTGTACCTCAAGAAATTCCTCTTTGGTCGAGCTAGATCCATTAAGTTCTCCCCCAAGAATGTAATCACACACGTATATTGCCTTGATTAAGATTATAATAGAGAACATCGACATAAAAATCTTCCTTAGAGAATTTTTATGATATATTACAGAAAACAGAATATTAGCCACCTTCTAACCATACCTCTTTCATATTCTTCACTACGACATACTTTCCTGCAAAAGATGCAGTGGCTACAGTCTCCTCATGAGAATATTTACCATGAATAATTGAAGTGTAGTCACCCTTCTTGTGCTTCTCAACGGTATTCCACACCTTCAAAAAATATAAAATCCAAATTTACAAATATGCAAAATATAAAGTTGAATAGTCTAGGGAAAAAGTGCTTCTTGACGGTATCACAGCTAAAGGTACCTTTGATACCCAAGGGCAGGTTGTATCAACAATTTGTACATTTTTCTTACTCAAAACGTACATTTCTTCCACTGAAGCCCCAAATGCAGGCAAAATCACAACATCACCCGAATCTACAACATCAAATTGCTTCTTCCCTTCGTCAATAGGAAGATTTTGAACTTCCATCTCCTCTAAATGCTGCCATTGAGAATTTCAGAGTCACTTTCAAGTTGAATAAAATAAAAAAGATCAACACAACCTCTAGAAACATGGCATTTAATCAGTAAAAATATGTTTCTTAAAACATTAACTATTTCAACCAATAACTTGGACCAAATAAAGCTCCATTTTAGAAATCAAACTTGAGCTTGCCTAAAATAAGAAACAGGAAAACGTCTAGAATCCTAAATTTTGATACGTTGAATTCATATGCAGTCAGGTGATCTTCAAAATTCCCCTTGGTCTTTGAAAGTGTTACACATATGATCAACACAATATTACCAAATTCTACAAAAAGGTAGCAAAACCAAAGTGTATGTATGTGACAGATATGTTAAATAATGTAAAACCATGTAAATGGAGAAGTTCTCAACAAAAACATAAAACTTTCTTTTCGTCTATATATACATGAAAAGGCCTTGAATATATGGCATTGAGATTAACTGTTCCATCAAAGTTGATTCAAACTATATCCAAACACAGCATCCAAAAATAAGTCACTAAACCAGGAAACCAGGAATAACATAGCCTAACTTCTATATAAGAACTGATAGTACCCACTTAAACCATGAATTTCAGCATAAGATCCCCAAAATCCATTACAAAGAACACGATCAAGCTACATGCAACAGGGGAAAACAAAAATTCAAATAATAAAGATTATTAGATAAGTTGGATTAAGTTTATAACACCTTATTAACAGTTGGATTATGAATAATTTCGTTTGTAATCCAAATCTTCTCCTCAGGAAACTGTTTTCTTGCTTCAAAAGCAATCCGAACAGCTTGCTCAACCCCCCAGCAAAAACCATATGCCATTGCCAGCTTCACCGTGACATTTCCCCAAGTGTACTCGTTTCCGTTTTCCTTCAAAGTCTCTATGATTTCACCTGATTATTTTTCATCAAATTCATCACCTCATTACACTAATTGAAAGTCAAAAACTTGCAATTAAACATGGATGATCGGTACTTCATTCAAGTTTGTGTAATCTAATGCTGGTGTCAATCCCACAAAATTAAACTTTAATAAAATCAAGCATATTGAAGTCTACTAGTTTCATAAACATAAGCTGGACACTTGATTAAATTGAAATAAAAATTTGTCCAAATAACTCAATTTCCCAAATAAATAAACAAGAAATTTAAACAGATTTCAGCAATCAAAAAACTTACTTGTATACGCTTGGTTCATGAACTCGAGAGTCTCTTCTTTGAGACCGAAACCTCTGCGGTTATAATTCTCGCTTCTCATCAAGTCATGCCGGAACTTCTTCGCGTCAAAATCGGAACCAAACGACAACGAATCGGCGGGAGGCTCGTCAGCGGAACGACACTTGACAGAGACAGGCTTCCGGCGCCGGAAAGCGAACCCTCCGGCGAGGTTTTCGCCGAAGTTGAGGTCGCTGTGTGTGTAGAAACGACAGAGTTGCAGAGAAGTCGCCATGTGAGAGTGAGAAGTCGCCGATTTGCTTGCTGTTGACTAATTGATCATCTTTCAATTTCTCCTTTGAAGATTGAATCCTCCCGCCATCTCTTTGAAAGTTGTTGGTGACTAATTTAAACAATTAATCATTTTCTTCCACCAATACAACAATTAAATAAATCAATAAAATCGTGTCGAGATCTTGCAAGATCTCCATGTAGGAAAAAAAAATATATTGTGTTTTTTAACATGGAGATTTTTGGCAGAGATCTCACCTAATCTCCATGATCCAATTTTTTTTTAAAAATATTTTTTTCCATATGCTTTTACGTTATAAAATGGGAAACCGTTTTTCCTGGGATATTATGCATTTGGTTCCTATATTTTTTTTTGAAATGTCTATTTTTACCTACTTATTCTATTTTTCACTGGATTGGACTATATAGTTTTCAAAACCATTCATTTTGGTCCCTCTGAACAGAATTTTGACGATCAACGGTCACATAAAAAACAAAATGACATCTTTACCCCCCTTGACCATTTAATTTCTTTTAAAAAATAAATTTTAAAGAAAAATAAAAAATAATTAAAAATAATTAAATCTTTCATAAAAAAAACCACCACCACTCAATCACTCATCTGTCATCATCATCATCATCTTCCACCATCAACTCAAACACAAACCCTAGCCACCACCACCACTACCATCTCCTCCGATATGCCTGTGTAAATTCTTCTATTCAAACCCTAACTCAAACCCAAACCTAAATTCGAACCCAGAAACCACTCAAATTCAAAATCAACCAGCACACCAAACATATACTCAAACCCAGCCTCAACCTTAAATTTGAAACCAGCCACCACCACATTCGAAATCAACCACCATACCAAGCTCAAACCAAAATTCGAAATCAGTCACATCCATAGCTATCACTATACAACAACTTGAAACCTAAATAGAAACCCAGAGATTGAAGCAACCCAGAAATTTGTCAACAAAAAAAAACCCCTTCAAACCAAACCACCACCATCAACCCATGAAATCAAACCTAGCTGTCCAACCCACCTCCGAAATCAATCTTCAACCATCAAAACACCATCATCAACCTAGAAAACCTAGAAAACCCACCACCACCACTACCACCACCACCACTACCACCACCACCGAAACCGAACCCACCAAACCGTCCACCTCCTAACACCAAAACCCCCACCAAAACCCAAACGGCTCGTTTCGGTTAGAACCCAGTTCTAGTTCGAACCAAATCTGGGTTCCTTTTTGTTCGAACCCAGTTCTGGTTCGAACCAGATCTTGGTTCCTTTCGCGGCGGCCGCCGGTAGATAAGAGAGATGAGTTTTCATGGCTGGCTGGAGAGTAGCTTCTTCTGGGTTTCATGGGGGTCAGAGAGAGACTGAGAAAGGAGAGAGATATCGATAAAGAAGATAGAGGTCGAGAAAGAGAGATGGATTTTGAATGATTGAGTTTAGGTTGAGAGAGAGACAGAGAGGTAGTGGTTTCTGGGTTTAGATTTTGTTTGTGTCTGAGTTTGATTTTAGGTTTAGATTTAGGTTTTGTTGGTGGTTGAGTTTTATTTTTGTTGGAAATCATCAATAAAGAACTGATTTCCAACCACCAACATTCCAAGAACTGATTTTGTTGGGATTGGTTTTAGATTTTGAGTGAGTGATATATTTTATTTTTATTTTTTTAATTTTATTTTTAATTTTATAATTATTCTTTTGTTTATAATTTTTTTAATTTGTATTTATATATCAATTTATTTTATTATTTAAATTTAATTTTTTTTATATTTATTTGTATGTTGACACGTGGCATATCAGTGTTTAAAGATAAAAATACCCTTAGAGCCGTTTAATTTGACTAACGTTTGACCCACAGAATGATCAAAATAACTGGTTTTGGAAAACATAGGGCCCAATCCAGTGAAAATGGATAAGTGAGTAAAAAATAGACATTTCCAAAAAAATATAAGGACCCTTTTTTTCTTTCAAAAAAAATGGGAAACCTTTTTTTTTGGTTTTTTTTTATTGTTGTTGTTATATAATGGCATACCTTTTCTATGGTACATCACAATGCACCCAAGTTTTTTCCAATGAGAAGAGACAGCTTGTCCCACATAAATAATCATATGAATCCGTTGATAAGTTCAACTGATTAAACGTTTCACATTTAGTGGTTGTTTGTTTTTTTATCCGTAAATGAACTGAATAACGAGTTTGTTTTTTATTTTTATCACCTCTAAATAGAGTATCAATTTCGAAACTTAACTATTAATATATGCTATGTAAAGGAATGACTTCCGAATTCGTTTTTTTACAACATTGCAGGAGTGGTAGTAGGCACGGGCTGACAGTTTACAGTTGCCTCGATAAACATCGTGTATTATTACATCTTCGGACTTCCAATCAGTGCCTTGCTGTGATATAAATTCAACATTGGTGTTCAAGGGATATGGTCAGGGTTGTTGATCGGTTGCCTGATTCAAACCATCGTTCTGCTTGTTCTGATGCTTCGAACTAACAGGCATAAAGAGGTAAATGAAGTTTCTCTTCTACAATTCAATGTTCTAGACTGCAAAATCATGCCGAAAATCGAAACCTTCTTACGATAATCAAAATCTTCTAGCATATAAAAAATTCATGAAATGGGTACTTAAAGTCTGTTGACAAAATAGCTAAATGATGCAGGCTTTGCAAGCTGAAGATCGTGTGAGAAAAATGGGTGGTGGCATTGGCACAACACAACTATAAAATATCAAATTTACACACAGAAAAACAAAGATTCATTGAAAAATCTAACTTGTCTTCAATGAATCATTGTTTTCTTCGAAAAAGTTTTGTCATTCTAATAAATACCATGATTAAAT
Source organism: Dipteronia sinensis (assembly GCA_033220585.1). NCBI lineage: Eukaryota > Viridiplantae > Streptophyta > Magnoliopsida > Sapindales > Sapindaceae > Dipteronia > Dipteronia sinensis. Next base: position 6,641,839 of record CM065643.1, read on the forward strand.
AATTGATTGCAGATATTTATTTTTAAAATCTATTTACCATTATAATACATATATTGTATATAAAACAATGCTACGAAAGGCAGACGGGAAACAAACAATTTGCAACCATAAAATCATTAACTTTTGTATTACACAACTATAAACTTAGTTTTCACATGATACCGTATGATATGTAACCTTCTAAACATTTGCTTAACATTTTACATCAACTAGAGTTACAATCACATCGGAATTCATTCTTCGCATTTTAGGTTGAATACTTTAGCTAGTACATACATCTTCAACAGCCTGGATAGATGCATTTTAGGTTGAACACCTTAACTAGTACATGCATCTTCAACAACCTGGATAGATCCAATTAGCCAAGAAATTATAACCATTATGAAGTACTGAATACTAATGTTTAAGTTAAACGCCAGTATAAAATCCTAATATGCATTAGCTACAGCACCGTAAAGTAAGAAAATTGAAACAAAAAATTGCCAATAGTCATAGCATCGACAACACAAGCAAACTGAGAAGATAGGGATTTAGCTCCTAGTTTATAATCATTTTTTTTTGAAACTGCTTAAATATTATAAATAGGAAAAGGGAATCCAATACACAACACCAAAGCTACAACTAACAAGAAAACCAACTAACAAGAAAACCAAAGCAGAGATACAAAGACTCCGCCAAAACAAGAAAACAAAAACACAGACCCCCAACAACTAACATCCGACAACGAAAAAAAAAACTAAAGCTCTCTACTAGAAACCAAAAATTAGTTACATGAGGCCACAAACACAGTACAATAACTAGCTAACCAGACAAAAAAGGTTTCCGAAAAAGACAACAAGACCCTTCAGGCCAAACCACAAAACCACACAGACCCCTCTCGAGCCTTTCCTCATGAAGAATAGAGCCATTCTTTGCCAAACCATCAACTAAAGAATTGCAATTTCTAATAGTAAATTTAATGTCTACCAGATTCGAAACCAAAAGAAATTGTCTAATATCATATAACCACTTAACAATTCGAATATTACCAAACCCTTCACCATTAATCCATGAAACCACCGATTTGGAATCACTTAATATGGTTATATTACGATCCTTAAAGAACATACTTGACGAGATGAGAGCACAAGCACAATGAATGGCTAAAACTTCAGCCAAAATAGAATCAGTCAAACCCATCGATGTAGAAAAAAAGCATATAATCTTCCCATTCGCATCTCGTAAAACCCCACCAATACCCGCCAACCCCGGATTACCTTTTGCAGAGCCATCCACATTGAACACTAGATCATGATTCAATGGAGGCGACCATGAAATAATTTTTTTACTCCTGGACGGCTGCCTATCCACATATCTCCTTTCAACATCAAGTATGAGAATCGTTAAATCCTCTGAAGAACCAGAACTATAATGCTTAAACCACCATGCCAATCTAAATCTAACAGAGTCTAATGCCAAAGAGAATATATCTTCCTTTCCATTAAACACCACAACATTTCTAATATCCCAAATAGTCCAACATACTGCATAAAACAACACGATCCAAGCCCTACTGCTAGATTTTGCATTAAACAACCCTAACCACCCATCGCCCAACCGGAAATGTCCCTATTTTTGCATGAAGAAACCCCCCCACCATCCCATAGCCTCTGACCATAACTTCCAAGCTCAATCACAATGTAAAAAAAGATGATTAACAGTATCCCACTCACTGTCACACAGAGGACAATCCATAGAAGCCATTTGTACCATTCCAAAATTGCTCAAGACTTTCGTTACTAGGATATGACTCTTAAGCAACTGCCACAGAAAACTTCAACCTTTGGAGGAACAAAACCGAGCCACAACAGCGAGGAAACTACATTGGAGCCCACTTCTCCAATCTCCTCTAAACATCTCCTAAAAGATTTGACTGTAAAAGATCCATTCAGACAAAAAGTCCAAGCCAAAGCATCTGGCCAGCCAGATCTAATAGATATGCAGTTCAATGGCAAGGACAAGCTTAAAACTATTCCATTGAGCAATTTCCCAATCGAAAATCGATCTCCTCAATGGAATATCCCATATCCAACAATCACCTTCTCATCTCTCAAACTCGCAGACTAGACCATCTTTTTGAGAAGTTAAAGCATAAATTCTCGGAAAAGCTTTCCTGAAAAGAAAAAGATTCCCAATCAAGATCCTTCCAAAATTTAACCCTCTCTACCGAACCAACAACCACCCTAAAACCCTTCTTTATATGCCTGACGTAACAGTATTCTGTACAAAAAGTTTATTTATCAAATTAACAAAAGAAGAGCTTGATTTCACCTCCTAAAAATCCCACAAAATTCCATCGACCCCCTTTCCATATTTAATCACACAAAACCTTCTTCCACAAAGAAGAATGTTCATTCCCAAAACGCCATATCCACTTAGCCAACAAACTCACACCATTCTCCTTTAACCGCCCTATACCTAATCCCTCAAACCTTTTGCCTTTATATACCGAAATCCAATCCACGGCATGAACCTTCTTCTTAAGTAATCCATCATTCCAAAAAAATTCCCTTTGAAGGTTTTGGATTCTCTTAGCAACCCCAACCGGAATACCAAATACCGACATATAATACGTAGGAAGACAAGATAACATCGATTTAATTAGGACTAGTCTACCACATTTAGACAAGAAACCTCTTTTCCATGGAGCTAGTCCATCTTCCACCTTCTTAATCACCGGGTGCCACAAACCTCCCCTTCTAGTATTACCACCCAAAGGTAACCCTAAATATGAAATCGGCAAGGAAGACGAAACACAATGAAAAGCTTTAGCCCAACCTTCATCGCCCGTGATTTTCTTACCAACTTTAACTATACAAGACTTGTGAAAATTTACTTTGAGCCCATAAACTAATTCAAAACATCTTAAAATCTGTTTAGAATTCAAGATAAACTCCATACGAGGTTCCAAAAACAGTAACGTATCATCAACAAACTGAAGATGAGTTAAATGAACTTCGTCATTCTGATAGCCAATTCCACTAATCAATCCATTCTCTCTAGCTTTCACAAGCATACATCTCAGAACTTCAACTACTAAATTAAATAAGAAAGGGGATAGTACCTGCATACCTCTATTCATCCCGAGCTCCTTTATTGGGCTACCATTAACCAATACAGACAACAACGGAGAAGAAACACAAGCCCGAATTCAATCTATCCATCTAGAACCAAACCCCATTAATCCCAATACTTCAAACAAAAATTCATGATTGACATTATCGTATGCCTTCTCAAATCCAACTTCACAAGAAGTCCACCCTTTTTCCGATTTTTTCCAAGAATGAATCACCTCTTCGACTATCACAAAACTGTCAACTATCTATCTTCCCTTTACAAATGCCATTTGAAACAGACTAATAATGTTATCAATCACCTTCTTGAGTATATTAGCAAGCACTTTAGCTAGAATTTTGTAAACTGTTCCCACCAAACGAATAGGCCTATAATCTTTCAAAGCTAACGGATTACGAACCTTTGGCACCAACGCAATAAATGTTTTATTCAAATGTCTAACAACAGACCCATCATTATAAAATTCCTCCATAAAACCCATGAAATCTTCTTTAACAATCTCCCAATTAGATCTAATGAAATTCAAATTGAACTCATCAGGTCTCGGTACTTTATTGCTATTACACTCACATAAAGCAGCCCACACTTCCTCCAGCGAGAATATACCTTCCAACTCAGAACTCTCAAAAATCGACAATTGCTTAGAAACAAGCCCAGAGAAACTTGGTCTGAATTCAGTCTTCACCTGAAAATGATCTTTAAAAAAATCAAACACACCATCCTTCACTTGAACCAGCCCGACAAGCAACCTACTACCAATCTGTAAATCAACCATACATTTATATTTCTTTCTCAAGTTAGACAAGGTATGAAAGTACCTCGTATTCTTATCACCTTCCTTCAGCCACTTCACTCTTGAAACTTACCTCCATTTTTGTTCCTCACGAGGAATAGTCTCCCATAACTTTACTAAACAGTTTTTCCTTTCCTGTCTGAAACTCTCAGACCATCCAACCACAGCCTTCTGCTCTATCTCATTGAGTTGGTTTGCCTAGCTTTTTAGATACAACCTCACTCTCCCTCTTTTCCTTAGCCCAACCTCTTATGAATTTTTTAACTGCCTTTAATTTCCGCAACATATTAATACTTGACGAGCCTCCTCTTCTTATTGTAATCCATGACTCTCTAACACCTATCTTCAGCTCCTTACTATCCAGCCATGCATTCTGAATACTAAAAGGTTTCGGTCCCCAATCAGGAACTGACTCGCCTAACAAAATTCGGGTTGTGATCCGACACTCCCCTACTCAACCCCTTCTGGAAAATCGATGGAAACCATGATAAAAATAACAGGGAACAAAGGAATCTATCAAGTCTAGCCCAAGATCCATCTTCTCGATTGTTAGACCATGTAAAGGCCATGTCTTGCAACTGGCAAATCTATAACACCTGTTGCATCTATGAATGACTTAAAATTTCTCATTGAACTTCTGTTTCCTAGACCCCCAATCCGCTCACTTTGGTCCAACATAGTATTGAAATCTCCTCCTAATTACCCAAGTACCATCTAAAGAGGATTGCGCAGACAGTATAAAATTCCATAACTCTCTTCTACCCTCCTCTTGGTTAGCGACATAAACATTACAAAAATTCACCACCACATTGACTTTAGATAACGTTCCTGATAGAATAATACACCTCTCATTCAGTGATACATGCAGACACTTCAAAAAACTCCTCATCACACAACGTCAACAAGCCCCCCGCTGAACCCACCGCGTCCACCCTAACTCCTTTGGATAAACTTGAACCGCCAAGAGACCTAATCATTCTATAATCAAACTGTTGCAATTTTGTTTCTTGTAAAAATAATATAAATGACTTATAATAACCGACTAAATTCCTTACAGCTCTACGTTTCTCAGGCCTCCCTAGCTCCCTAATATTCCAAGAGAGAATAATCATAAAAAAACTGAATCCACAACAAACCTGACATCTAACCTTTTCAACATCAATTCTCTCTGAAACGCTTCCCATCCTCCTCCACTATTCTCTTATTTTCTTCAGAAACCTCAACCACTCTTCCATTAAAATCAACGCCCAAAGCTACTCCTACCTCAATCACCTTTGCAACCTCTTCACTAATACTCCAGCGAACTGGCTTTTAACTCTTATCAATATTTGACGGCCCCTCATCACCAAAACCTGTATCAGGTCTTCTCAAAACTCCAAGCGCAATCCCCTTCTCAATGATCTTGGCAACTTCAATCTCAAACTCCTCACTACCCATCACCGTAGAGTTACTTCCACCAGACTGTTCTATAGCTTTGTGATATTCAAACCCCTTTGATCTATCAAAACGAGTCACCATTCCATGCCTTTTTGAATAACTAGCAGCCTTACCACTGCACTTGGCAGACTTCTTAAGTCTTGATTCTGAAATCTTCATACGAAGAAACTCCTCTCCTGGAATATTGGATTACCAGTGTCTCTGAGACATAAGACCCCAAAAATTCAGAAGAGCCAGTGTTCATGGCTGTACCATGCGTACACATAATATCCTTAGTGTTATCAGGTGCAGAACAAATAGAATTAGAACGTTGATCCACAAATGTTTGGCCCCTACCGATATGCCAACCCACAACCCAAATCTATAATGATATTTCCTCCCTTTATTTGATCCACGGCCCATAGAATAAGGTTCCTTGCTACATTTATTAGAGATTAAATCGTCCTCATAAGAAGAGGACCAATCCTCTTCATTAACCTCCACTAAAGCCAAGTCATCCTTTATAGTAGATTCACCGTAACCACCATTCCTCTTCGAAGCCACCATTCCTTTAACATCCTTTTCATTTCCCAACACATCATTAGTACTCCTTACCACACCACTTGCATTCTCCATACAATCATCATTATGTTGCTCGTCCTCAGACTGATTGTCTTGTTTCTGCAGCTCATCATTCAAAGTTTCAAGTCTCCTATTTGCCTCTTCATCTACCTTAACCATATCGGAACCACCACTCCGGCGGCCTTTGTATACCCTCGAACCAGAACTGGTCTTATCGTCTGAATCAGCCCAGTCTAATCCCAACCAACTTATAATCGTTTTATACTTGATTGGTTCATGAATTTCCTTAACAAAAACAGAGAAGTTACGCCTCCTAGTATTCACCATGATTACTTCAGGACACATCTGACTATTTGGAATCAACACCAAAACCCTCCTATTGGCTAAAGTGCTTTTATCCCTAGTCTCATCCTCTATCAGCAGGGTTTCACCTATAGCCCATCCCAAGCTCTTAAAAAAATTCTCATTCCAACAATCCAATGGAATATTAGCAAACTCCACCCTAAACAAGCCTAGCTTAAGGAGTGATGGATGTCGACCATGCATAGATAGAAGAAAAGAATCCATTCCATAAAGCTTTATCATTCAGAAAGGACTCTCTATCTTTTAACGACCGAAATAGCCATAGAACATTCTTGTTGCCTAAATAATAAAAAGTAAAGAAAATCTGTTTATTCAGGAGACTACGAATAACGGAAGATATGTCAGTAAACGACTTTAAAACCCCCACCAAACTATAATCCAACCATCTAGTATCATAGTTAGAGTCGTCCCAATACATAGTTCCATCCTTACATCGACCATTTGACTCCCCAAACTCTTCACCGAGCCCAAGTTATCTCCCATCCTCTGATTCACACCCAAGTTGTTTCTCTTCCTTTTAACGTCCAGGCATATGTCAAAAGGTTCTGTGCTGTCCAACGAATCCTTAACTACCTCAGCAAAAGACATCCTAAGTCGAAACTTACCACAATTCGCTGATACATCCTTCATATCAGACTTTTGTTTCAGAACATCAGCCATATGTTTCTTCCTATTAACCCAATCCAGATTGGCCACCTTTGACAGGATATGCCATCCATAAATAAGCATTCCGTTAGTTAACCCTACAACTTTCGTAGCTTTATCTAGCGAAGCAAAACGGACAAAAGCATATCTGCGTCTCCTGTACTTCAACGACTGAGACAAATAAATATCTCTAACAAGTCCAAAAGTCTTGAAAATAGCCCACAAGCCTTTTACGTCTACCATCGGATTCAAATTATCAACGTAAATTGATACCAGATTTGATCGAAAATCTCTTCTCACACCCTCACTGGACCGAAATCTATTCTCTCCACTCTTTCCTTTCTCCATTTTTTTTATATATTTTTTTATTATTTTATTTTTATTTTTTATAAGATCAAAAGTCAGAGAAAGGAAGAATAGTGAAGTAAAGTAGATATGAAGAGGATTACCTTATCCGAGGTAGAGGCACCAGACATTATACCAATTGTGATGGGACCCTCTGGTAGCAAAACAAAATTTCACAATGAGGAATGCTAGATACATTCTTTCAATTCACTCTCTCAACACACTTTCTATTTCTAATTTTTGCACTTAAAATTTAGAGCCATAATAAATAGGTTGGTTTGCATGTTATTTATGAGAAGAAAAAATGTTCAAAGAATTAAAGGTAATGGTTTGAATAATATTTATTAAATTTTTTTTATATTTATTTTTAAATAAAAATTAGTAAATATGATGCAACTATGATTATAATGTTTCATCGAAGGATTTTGCAAATGATCATAGTTCAAATTAGCTTCTTAATACAACAACTAGAACTTTTGATCAAATAAACTAGATGACACAATACATATATACATAATCCTTATCATATTGGTATAAACCAATGGAGCAGTACCTTCACAAGTATAACCTGTTGAAGTAAAAGTGACATCCCAACCCTCAGTTATTTCGGTTCTCTCATGATCAACTTCTTCATAGTCCTGCTGAACATTACCATTATCCTTTTGTGATGCTTGAATTCTTCCAACACCATTGCAACTTCCTTCATCATAGGCCTTTTCTTCCCATTCATGATTAAGCAGCTTTTCACGAGGTCAACAATTGCCACAATCTTTCTTTCTTTCCCAATTGTTTAGCTTGAGGATCAAGGATATCAAACATATTATCCTCTTGCATAGAAACCATGAAATGCGTTACCAAACCTATACCTTCTTCCAACCCTATCAAAAATATTGGTTTTTGCCCGGTTAAAAGCACCAAAAGGGCTACTCCAAAGCTATAAACATCACTTTTATCAGTGAATTGGCTTGATCGGAAGTATTCTAGGTCTAAATACCCAAAGGTCCCTTGTACTTTTGTAGTCACATGAGTTTGATCAATAGCAATTGATCTTGAAGTCCCGAAATCTGCTACTTTTGCTCTATACTTATCGTCTAAAAGTATATTTGCATACTTAACGTCTCGATGATAAATGGGTAAGGAAGCTGCTGAATGCAAGTAAGTAAGAGCTTCTACAACTTCTACGGCAATTTGTAAGCGCCTTTCCCATGTAAGGGGAAACTCTTCATTTTGAGTATGAAGATATTGGTAAAAGGGTTCCATTAGGGATGAATTCGTAGACTAGTAAATGAACCATCTCGGTTTCCAAACAACACCCTAACAATTTAACCACACTCCTGTGATTAATTTGTGAAAGAATGGCAACCTTATTAATGAATTCTTCAAGCTTCCTTTCATCTATTGCCGTGGGTTTCTTTACTACAATGATTTTTCCGTCGGCCAACATTCCTTTGTAAACAGTACCTTGTCCTCCCCAACCAAGTATTCTATCCACATTAAAATGGTTATTGGCCTTATCCAACTCCTTTGACTTGAACAATCTGCCTCTATCCTAGTTTATAATCATTGTATGATAAGATCGAAAGTCGAAGACAGGAAGAATAGTGATGTAAAGCAGATATGAAGAGGATTGCCTTATCTGGGGTAGAGGCACCAGACGTTACACCAATTATGATCGGACCCTTTGGTAGCCAGTTTTCTTTCTCGACCAGCTCCCTATGCTAGCAAAACAATATTTCATAATAAAGAATGCTAGATACATTCTCCCGATCCACTCCCTCAAAACACTTTCTATTCCTACTTTTGCACTTGAAATTTAGAGCCATAATAGATGGGTATGTTTTGCATGTTATTTATAAGAAGAAAAAATGTTCAAATGAAAGGTAATGGTTTGAACAATATTTATTAAATTTGTTTTATATTTATTTTTAAATAAAAATTAGTAAATATATTATTAGAAAATTGAAATTATTAAAATACAATAAAATTCACAATCCACATTTTGAGTACATTTGAGTTTTGATATTATTAAAATGTAATAAAACTTGTTTAATTATTTTACTGAAATTTTAATTTTTTTTTAACTTTATTTTTCAAAACCGAAAATGAGAATTACTTTATAAAATATTAAAATGTGATAGACTTATTAAAATATAGACAAAAAACGTTAACTTTACGAGTATGAATTATGTTTAATAATGGCATAAAAAGAGGTATATATAATAATAATAATAACATTTTTATTCTTGAATTTTATAATGCCTCCATTAATTTCATCACAAGCATTGCATGAAGCTTCCATACCAATTAAGTTGGTTTCTTAAAAGGATCAGGATCCTCTCCTTGGTCCTTGTTTTTCCTTAGAATTTTTCAAGTGTAATTTTTTTACTTTTCCAACACCAGCTTATACTATACATAACATCCTTCAAGATCACCAAGTTGCCTTATATATTTATATATAAGGAACTTTTAAGACCGTTGAAGTCCAATGGCAATATTATTAGGACCAATGGTATTTAAATCTTATTAGTAATGTCACCAAAACAAAGTTTCTTCTAATGGACCACCTGATCTTAAATTCCACCAAAAGAGAGGTCATTGATGCAAATATGATTATAATGTTTCTTTGAAGGATTTTGCAAATGATCATAGTTCAAAGTAGCTTCTTAATACAACAACAACTAGAACTTTTGATCAAATAAACTAGATGACACAATACATATATACATAATCCTTATCATATTGATATAAACCAATGGAGCAGTACCTTCATAGGTCTAGCTAACTTGTTGAAGTAGCTAACTTGTTGAAGTAGAAATGCCATCCCAACCCTCAGTTATTTCGGTTCTCTCACGCTCAACTTCTTCATAGTCCTGCTGAACATTACCATTATCCTTTTGTGATGCCTGAATTCCCTCCAACACCATTGCAACTTCCTTTATCATAGGCCTTTTCTTCCCGTTCATGTTTAAGCAGTTGTTCGCGAGGTCAGCAATTGTCACAATCTCTTCTTTCTTTCCCAATTGTTTAACTTGAGGATCAAGGATATCAAACAGATTATCCTCTTGCATAGAAACCATGAAATGTGTTACCAAACTTATGCCTTCTTCCAACCCTATCGAAAATATTGGTTTTTGCCCTGTTAAAAGCTCCAAAAGGACTACTCCAAAGCTATAAACATCACTTTTATCAATGAATTGGCTTGATCGGAAGTATTCTGGGTCTAAATACCCGAAGGTCCCTTGTACTTTTGTAGTCACATGAGTTTGATCAATAGCAATTGATCTTGAAGTCTCGAAATCTGCTACTTTTGCTCTGTACTTATCATCTAAGAGTATATTTGCAGACTTAACCTCTCGATGATAAATGGGTGAGGAAGCTGTTGAATGCAAGTAAGAAAGAGCTTCTGCAACTTCTACGGCAATTTGTAAGCGCCTTTCCCATTTGAGGGGAAGCTCTTCATTTTGAGCATGAAGATATTGGTAAAGGGTTTCATTAGGGATGAATTCATAGACTAGTAAAGGAACCTCGGTTTCCAAACAACACTCTAACAATTTAACCACATTCCTGTGATTAATTTGTGAAAGAATGGCAACCTCATTAATGAAATCTTCAAGCTTCCTTTCATCTATTGCCTTGGGTTTCTTTACTGCAATGATTTTTCCATCGGCCAACATTCCTTTGTAAACAGTACCTTGACCTCCTCGACCAAGTATTCTATTGACATTAAAATGGTTAGTGGCCTTATCCAACTCCTTTGACTTGAACAATTTGCCTCTATCACCACACCCATCATACAAAGTTAAATGTTATTGCATGAGCAAACATTTGAAATATTTCTCCTTAAGCTTGATATTCTTTCTTCTCTTTATTATGATGTGAATCCGCCATGCTCCTAGCAGTACTAGAAGCAAAGAAGGAAGTCCTGTGGCAACACCTGGATAATATACTTTGAATCACAAGTTATAATTTGTTTTTGGGAATTTTTAATTAAAATTCTTGCGGTTGAAAGCTTTCCAATAGGTTGAATTAGTGAAATGAAATGTTGATAGAAGAGAAATTTTTTTATCTATCGAGTATTGCGAGAAAATACTGTTAATTAAAATGGTTTTTATTAAAAAAGGATTTTACATGTTAAATGCGCTGGAAAAGCAAATATATGTGACCATATCCATGAATTTAGAAGTTTAAGGTGAAAGTTAGAGAAAAGAGAAATGTACCTAAGATGACCAGAGTAGTGTTTAGTCTCGGATCGCATTTATAGGATCCTATGACGTTTCGGCAACTCATCGTATGACTGCAAATACTTTTGTTTTTGCATTCTTCAATATCTGTACTCTGTACTATTCATACAAGACAAACAAAAGAATACAAATTATAAGCAAAATTAACACATCAAATGTCAAAGTTAATGATTGCAGGAATTTACCTTGACATCCTTGGAGAAGATAAGGATTTCCTTGGGAGCCCCCGTTGCAATTACATTGAAGAACTAGTGAATTGGAGGCAGTAGTTGAAGTTGTAAAGGACTTATTTGCAAATGTAGCATTGGTAGAGGTAGAATTGGGAAAAACCTTACAACGAGATGTGGATTTAGTAATAGTAAGCCGATGGAATGAAGAATTGTGTATGCTCCAATCCAATACAACAGGAACATCCTTTGAATTACCAGGATTCCATTCCTTTCGACGGAGTCACTCTTCTTGTACGACAAAGACAAGCTTGCATTGCTTCCTCGTTATGTCATCTACTTCTGTAGCAGTCTCTGCGGATGCATTAAAGAGCTGGAGAGAAAGAGGAATTCTGGATTGACAACAATTGATGCCTCAGCATAAAGCTGTGGGATCTCCTTTTATGTAACAGCTACAGAAGCATCCAGCAAATGTTTCGTTGTGGTTTATGAAGGCCAAGAAAGAAGTAACAACCTCGGCCGAAGAGTATGTTTCCGGTATGAGAGAAGAAGAAGGGACTGTTTTCCAAGTTAGCACTTTCCTTGGAATCACCAGTACTCACACAAGTGTTGAATACTGGATGGTTTACAAGGATTTTGTTTGCTTCTAATGAAAAATCAAGCACTTCCAGTTTGATGCTTGCCAGGAATGGCTTACTTTACCTGCAATTTACAAAAGGCTATGAAATGGGAATCTCTCCGCATTTTGTGGGACAATCAGGCTTAATTATCAGCGATGACGACGGAGACAACACCACCATCAATTGAAACAACATTATAATTGGTAAAATCATTCTTTATTAATGCTTCAAATACTTGTTGCTTTGAGATAAGATCTTGCAATATCTACACTATAATATAATATACAAAACCAAGTCAATATATACTTTAATCAAGTCAATGCAACCAGCCTCAATGGTTTGAGAGAGAACA